>CM076575.1:340264927-340428740 GCA_034641835.2 Pinus albicaulis | reverse complement strand
TGGCTCATTTCCCTTGTAGACACATGTAGCATATAATTCCACAAAATAGCTGCGGAAAGTTTCAGCAGCTGCGGAAAGTGCAGCTGCGGAAAGTGGCAAGTTTCCGCAGCTGTATGAACAAAATCTAAATCAAATAGAAAACACAAAAATATAATTGAAAACCATGTTAGATACCCTTTTGCACATGATATTGACAATTTTGGAGGTTTAGGTGAGTGAAAAAGGTATGGAAAAGTGTATGGAAAAGATGCAAATTCGGGACTCAACACCCGGCTTCCCTAAAATACCCCATAATTTGACTTCTTTTCCTTTTGAAAAAAATTTCAAGAAAATTTCTTGAAAATTAAAAGCTACCGTCCCCAAATATTGTAACCATTGTACTCCTAGTACAACATCAACACCTCCCATAGAAATGGAAAGAATTGGACTATTCAATACATATTCCCCCATGGTTAGCTTGATATTATGGATTTTTCTAGAGCAATTTATAGTTCCTCCATTTGCTACCATCACTTGACATTCTGGTGCTGGGTATAGAAAACAATTCAATTCCTTGGCTACCTTACAATGAATAAAATTATGGGTACTACCTGAATCAATCAAAACTATTACCTTTTTCTTCTTGATATGTCCTTCTATCTTGAGAGTTTGAGGAGTGGTAATTCTTGCCAATGCATTACACGATATGGTCAGACTCATTTCTTCCTCTTATAGGGTTGGTTCCTAGTGTATATCCTCTTCTTGTTCATTTTCTTCTTCCTCTTCACAATCTATGTAAAATAATTTCTTCTCGGCATATTTATGACCTTTAGTGTATTTTTCTATCACAACTGTAGCAAATCCCTTTTGCTCTTTTTTCTTCCAATTATTGTGGTGTCAACCTTGTAGGTTGTGGAAATCTAGGAGTAGCAACACTTCCCTCTTTATAGAAGTGAGTGGTAGGCTTCCTTGTTGCCATAATTTTACATTCAATTTTTCTTGCCAACCTGAATGCCTTCTCCAATGAATCAGGTTCCAAAACACGAACTTCATGTTGTATGTTATCCTTTAAAGTACCTATGAAGAGATTAATCTTGTGTTCCTCCAGAATATCAATTACCCTTATATTCAATTTTTGGAAGTCCTCAATGTGCTCCCCCACTAAACCCTTTTGTTTGAGATTTATCAATTGGCTAAAGAAGGTGTTTCTCTTTGTATCCTCGTAATGTGCTATCATTTCCTCCGTAAAAATTGACCAAGTGACAATTTTTTTACGGGAGCAAAGCCATCGATACCATACAAATGTATTTTGTTCTAAATGTAAAGTTGCAATGCGTACCTTTTGTGTATTTTGCACATTATGGAGATCAAAATATTGCTCCATCTGTAGTATCCATGTTACAGGATCCTTTCCATCAAACTTCCTTATATCCATTTTTGGAATATGGTGGTTCTTCCCGCCAACATTAGGGTTTATGAAATCACGATTAACATTTATTTTGTTCTCATCATGAGGTTCTTCTACTATATTTTCACCATTAGGAAACATTTCTTGTATCAACTTGGTCAAATCTTCGATGTCTGCTTTTAGATCATTCTTCATGTTTTTCATGTTGTTTTCCATGTTGTCTTTCATGTCATCCATCTTAGCTTCCATGCCAGCTTCCATGCCATATATCTTAGATTCCATGCCATCTATCTTAGATTCCACGCCTTTCTTCAAACCATCCATCTTAGTTTCCACGCCTTTCTTCAAAACTTCCATGTCATTTTTTGTTGCTCTTTGCGAGAGCGAAATTTGTTGCACTTGCTCTTGTAAATTTGATATGTCATGTTGCCATTCTTCGCCTTCATGAGTCATAGTAGAGCCTTCTAAAGGCTTAATGGGTGCTGAATTATTTTTAGGGGCTATTTTAGAATCCAATACTAATATCTATTCTACAATATGCCCTTGGAATCAATTCAACTTGATTCTTCAAACAAGATTTATGTAATTCAAGAAAAAAAAATACACACCTTTTACTTTCTTTTGAGGAGCTCTATATTGAAATTGAATTATTGATATAATTGCAAATCCTCAATATCTGAAATTCGGCCTTGTAGTAGCCCTTTGAAGCTTCTTTCAAATGTCATAGGTCTGACCTGATTTGGATTCTTCAAGACAAAGTTATGTCCAATATCCCATAATTACCCAATTATGGACTGGTTCAATAGAGCGAACTTGTATGACTTGCCACGTGTCACTGTTTCCTCCTTTAGCTCTGAAATTAATAGACAGGAAACTACAGTCTGTGTGCTTGTGGCCGCTTTTTACAGCATTTCAATCTGATGCTCAGAGAGAGAGTTATGAATATTTTCCCATGATAACCTCTTTGAGATGAAATTCAAGAGCCTGAAAAAGACCTAACTTCTACAGATCATATCTCTAAAAATATTGCGAACCAAGCTCTGAAATTTTGTGAAGATTTTCCTCAAGCTGTCTACTTCGCTCTCTAAAATTTTCATCTTCTAAAGCTTCTTAGAAAACAAGTTATAGCGCAAATTCCGCGATGACCGGTTTAGGTTAAATTCAGGAGCTTGCAAAAATCCCTAACTTCCACAGATCATATCTCCGAAAATTTCAGCTTCTGAACCTTTGTGATCAGGTGATCATGTCCTAAGTTGTAAAAATGCTCAAAATTTTATTTTCTCAAAATTGGTTGGTACCTGAGCGAGCGGATAGGCCTCGTCAATGTGATCTTGGCACCATGAACGACACTCAAATCCATTACCGTATGAAGAAGGTATTGCACTTTGAATGCTGAAGTGAAACTGCCAATAACCTCTAATGTTGAATGGGAATTCATAAATTTATGTTTTGGCAAATTATTTTATTTTAATTAAGGTTAAATTAATAAATTAAAATATTATATATATATATATATTATTAATATTTAAACCTTATTAAAAAATTTAATTCCACACATTTATTTAAACCCAAATGAAAAAAAAAAAAAACAAAGTCTAAGGTCACATGCAATTGTTTACGTTTTGGTGGAGCGGAGGTTTAAAGGGACTAGCCCTTAGTGCTAGCCCCCATTCAATATGACCTTACCGCCCAGAAACCGAGGGCTTCAAATAGATCTGCAGAGCTTATTACAGTTTAAACTTAACTGTTAACGGAATTGACATGTGGCCAGTCACAAACGTTTTAATGTCACGGTTAATTGAATTAGAGTTTGTTAATGTCGATTCCGCCGACATATCCTCCACATGTGACCAGCCACGTTCCACATTAAAGTTAACTCCTAATTGCTGGAAGTTAAGGTTGGCGGTTCCACCAATTTTGGTAGCATGCCACCAAATCAGGAGATACCTCCACATTTGACTCCAGTTAACTAAATTTAGCCCACCTTTTGTGGGATTTTTGCCTAATATTGGGCAAAATGCTGTTTGGGCCATATCTTTCAGATGGGAGAACCTTTCTGAGCGATTTTTTTTTTTTTTTTTGGCCTTCTCAGTATTTTGAAGCCATTGAGATAGGTTTCAGAGCCTTTGGAGCTATTCTTCAGCCTTTTTAGCTTCGGAGAAGCTTTTTGAGCCACTAGGGCCATTTTGGGTTTGAAGTTGTGCTGAGCTATGGTTAACCATTTGAGGTGAACCAAGAGTCGATTTTGGGTAATTTAAGCATTCCAAAGCCAATGGTGTATGTTTCAAAGGCAATAGAGATCATCTTCAGGTACTTTTTCAGCAGAGAATCTTGGAGAGCCATAAGGGCCTAGGGAGTGTTAGAGTTGTATTGGGTTGTGGTTAACCTTTAGAGGTGAAACAAAAGCCTATCTTTACTATTTTCAATGTTCTGAACTCATTTATACAACCATTTTTTCCTGTTTAGAATTTCTTCACACTGTATAACTAATTTTGAGCATAATAAGAGCAAGGACATGCCCATTTGGGGGCCTTGGACCCTGCAGATGTAGCCCAGGAGGAGTGAACTGCCTTATCATATGTTGTGTTATATTTTTTGATTTATTTTCTGTGTTTTATCAAAGTTAAATATGTTAAACAGTAAAAATAAATAAGCTTCCTACACACAAAAAGACTCATAAATTCACCAAAAGCATTTTGTTCCAATTGAAAAACACATTAAATAGTTTGCACACATAATTTTATGGATAATTAATACCTTGCACCAGCAAAAAAGTAGTTTCATTTCCATATCATTAGTGATTACTTCTATTATTTCTTTAGGCGAAGTCTATAAAGGGCCAGAAAGCTTCGGGATCTCATCCTTTCTTTGAAACGTGACATATCATGTAAATGCCCCTACAGTCCATCTATGTATTAGAAATAATAAGTTCTCACATTTTAGATCAGATTGGTATTAGAGCTTAGGTTTGAGCTCAAGATTTGAGTTTTGTGCAAAGAAATATTTTACTGTTTTGCAAATTTGATGCTTACTAGGTTGAAACTGAAAAGAGGGGAAGGACAATTGGTTAGTGCACAAACTAATCCACAACCAAGGAGGGCCAGGGTGCCATTATCTCCACCTTCTATCTCACCCTCAATAGCCTTAGAAGCAGCCACAATCATGTCTTCAAGAGAAGTAGAAGCTCATGAAGAAATGGATCCCAAGGAAGAAGAAAGAATATTTCGGAAAGCTTTCTTGGATATGACTGAAATGGTAAGGATCCTCTATCAAGAAAGAAATTATAGGATTGCTGGAGAAGGATCTAAAAACCAAAAAGAAGAAGGAGATTATTCAGGAGGAAGAAAGGACAATGATAAGTCAAAGAAAGGGAATGGAGGAAATGGTGATCCACCATCTCCATCGTCATCCTCTTCCTCAACATCATCCTCTTCAACTTCAGTAAATCAGTCACATAAGACAAAAAAAACTGGTAAAAATCCTTTGTTAAAGCTTGATGTCAAATTTGAATTGCCAATGTCTGATGGTGATGTTAATGTAGAGAAATTAGATAATTGGATCAGACAACTGGAGGTCTATTTAAGGATTCAAAATCTGCATGATGATGACACCAAGATTCAGCTAGCCTCATTAAGGATGGAAGGAGTAGCATTGGTTTGGTGGGAAGCCAAGACCAAAGAGGAAATTAGGAAACATGGTAATATTACTCTATCATGGACTGAGTTTATTTTTGTAGTTAAGAAACAATTTTATCCTCTTGCTCACCTTCAAAAGGCTATAATGAACTAGCAAAACTTTAGACAGCTTAAGGGAAAGAATGTGCAAGAATATACCCAGGAATTTAGGAGAAGAGCACTCTTACTTGGGGTAGATTTACAAAGCTAAGATACTTTGTTAAAGTACATAGGTGGTTTTCACAGTTATCTTCAACACACTATTCTTATGTTTAATCCTACTAGTCTAGACAAAGTTTGTGTACAAGCTACGCATTTAGAGGCTAGAGGGAAAAACACTTTTGATGCATTAAATGAGGATAGTGATTTTAAAAGAAAAGGAAGAAAAAGGGTTGCAAATTCCATAAAGGAAAAAGGAAAATTCTTTTGCAAGGACTGTTCAAAAACAAACCACGATGAAGATCATTGTTGGAAGCTTCATCCTGAGTTGAAACCAGAGAAATATAAAAACAAATACAAGACCAAAGAAAAGAGGAAAACTGTAGCAACTGTTGAACAAGACTTAGGGTCAGAATCAGGTGATGAGACAAAAAGTATCGCCATGGTATTAAATAACATAAAGGGGAAAGAGATTGTACAAGAATCAAATCCCAGTTCTAGCTCATTAAACTGTCACAAAGAAACTCAACATGAAAAGAGGAGGATAGAACTATTTCATCTGAGGATAATCTCAAACCACACAAAGATAGACACACTTTTTGATAGTGGGTCTCAAGCTAATCTCATCTCAGAAGACTTGGTAAAATAGCTGAAACTTGAGACAATTCCACATCCAAAGCCTTATCCACTTGGGTGGATATGTAAGGATGTAAACTTACAACTCTCAAGAAAGTGCATGTTGTGCTTCGCCATAACAACTCAGTATGTTGATTGGGTTGAACTGGATGTAGTACCGCTTGACATAACAGGTGTTGTGTTGGGTAGTCCATATTTATATGACAGAAAGGAAATCTTCTATCACCATGAGAATAAGTATCACTTGTTCAAGGATGGAAAAGAGTACATTGTGAGAGCACATAAGAAGAAGCTAGAATCTTCTTTAGACCATGCAGGTCAATTGAAAAGGCTAGTTAATGCAATTCAAAATCCGAATTTGTTGATGTTGAAACGACAAGATTTTGTACGTTTACCTTTTCATGATATTGCTAATGATATGTCTTAGTCTGATAATAGTTCATCTTTGAAAGAAGATGACATTATGTTGCACAAGGTACCTTTAGTGTCGATCGATGTAGAGGACGAAGTGTCAGTGCAAAGCAGTGCAAGAGCCCATGAGATGGAAAGGCATGTAAGCAAAGAGGGCACACAGTTCAGCATGGGTCAATTTTGGTTTCAGAATGGCAGATTTTTATGGCGAGAAAACTTGGTCGAGGTTCGGCACAAGTACAGGGTTCATTCAGCAAAAATTCGCCATGTGAACATTTGGAAAGGTGAATATTGTTTTAAGTCTTCTTTGAAGTTTGATCATTGTAGAAACAAATTTTTTTCTGCAAAATATAGTTGTTGTTCTGCAAATTTTAAGAATTTTCATCATGACTCAGTCATTTTTAGCAACATTCGATCAGTGAATTCAAGGGAAAATTTATCGTTTTATGAAAAGCTCAATTTGATGAAGTCGAGAATATTTCAGTGGTTCAAAGTTGGAAGAGTGGAGAATCAGTCTCCTCATCTTCATTTTTTGTAATCAGAGAGCTTTTGCGGGTCCAAAAGCTTCCCAATGGGGAGTTTTGATCAGGTGATCATGTCCTAAGTTGTAAAAATGCTCAAAATTTTATTTTCTCAAAATTGGTTGGAACCTAAGCGACTGGATAGGTTTCGTCGATGCGATCTCGGTGCCGTGAACGGCACTCAAATCCGTTACCGTATGAAGAAGTTATTGCACTTTGAATGCTAAAGTGAAACTGCCAATAACCTCCAATGTTGAATGGGAATTCATAAATTTATGTGTTGGAAATTATTTTATTTTAATTAAGGTTAAATTAATAAATTAAAATTATATATATATTAATGTTTTGTATGGTTTTTAAAAAGTCATATATATATATATATATATATATATATATATATATATATATATATATATATATATATATATATATATATATATATATATATATATATATATATATATATATATATATATATATATATATATATATATATATTATTAATATTTAAACCTTATTAAAAAAATTAATTCCACGCATTTATTTAAACCCAAATTATTTAAAACCCAAATGAAAAAAAATCAAAGTCTAAAGTCACATGGTAAAATTTTCAAGGTCACGTGCAATTGTTTATGTTTTGGTGGAGCGGAGGTTTAAAGGGACTAGCCCTTAGTGCTAGCCCCCATTCAATATGACCTTACCGCCCAGAAACCGGGGGCTTCAAATAGATCTGCGGAGTTTATTACAGTTTAAACTTAACCGTTAACGGAATTGGCATGTGGCCAGTCACAAATGTTTTAATGCCACGGTTAATTGAATCAGAGTTTGTTAACGTTGATTCTGCCGACATATCCTCCACATGTACCAGCCACGTTCCACATTAAATTTAACTCCTAATTTTCGGAGGTTAAGGTTGGCGGTTCTGCCAATTTTGGCAGCATACCACCAAATCAGGAGATACCTCCACATTTGACTCCATTTAACTAAAGTTGGCCCACCTTTTGTGGGATTTTTGCCTAACATTGGGAAAAATACTATTTGGGCCATATCTTTCAGATTGGAGATTCTTTCTGAGCGAATTTTTTTTTTTGATTTTGGGTCTTCTCGGCATTTTTAAGCCATTGAGATAGGTTTCAGAGCCTTTGGAGCTATTCTTTAGCATTTTTAGCTTCGGATAAGCTTTTTTAGCCACTGGGGCCATTTTGGGTTTGAAGTTGTGATGAGCTTATGTTTAACCATTTAAGGTGAACCAAGAGTCGATTTTGGGTAATTTGAGCATTCCAGAGCCAATGGTGCAGGTTTTAGAGGCAACAAAGATCATCTTCAGGTAATTTTTCAGCACAGAAGCTTGGAGAGCCATAAGGGCCTAGGGAGTGTTGGAGCTGTATTGGGTTGTGGTTAACCTTTGGAGGTGAAACAAAAGCCTATATTTACTCTTTTTAGTGTTCTGAACTCATTTCTACAGCTATTTTTTCCTGTTTAGGCTTTCTTCACACTGTATAACTAATTTTGAGCATAATAAGAGCAAGGACATGCCCATTTGGGGGCCTTGGACTCGGCAGATGTAGCTTAGGAGGGGTGAACTGCCTTATCATATGTTGTGTTATATTCTGTGATTTGTTTTTTATGTTTTATCAGAGTTAAAGATGTTAAATAGTAAAAATAAATAAGCCTCCTACACACAAAAAGACTCATAAATTCACCAAAAGCATTTTGTTCCAATTTCAAAACACATTAAACAGTTTGCACACATATGTTTATGATTAATGAATACCTTGCACCAGCAAACAAGTAGTTTCATTTCTAGATCATTAGTGATTACTTCTATTATTTCTTTAGGCAGAGTTTGTAAAGGGCCAGAAAGCTTCGGGATCTCATCCTTTCTTTGAAAGGTGACATATCCTGTAAATTCCCCTACAGTCCATCTCTATATTAGAAATAAGAAGTTCTCACATTTCAAATCACTTTGTAGAAAAAATTTTATAGCAAAAATTCCACAATGACCGGTTTGGAGCAGTGAAAACCCTAGAATCCAAAGCTCTGATACCAAATGTTGTGAAACCAGCTCCAAAAATAGAAGAAAAGAGATATCAACACCTTAAAAATAAGCCACTTCGAGGGGGAAACCTCCAATACATTACATGAATGAACAATTCTTGGATGATTCAAATTAGAAAACCTCTTTTCTATATATATGAGTCCATGGGGCCACAATGTAATCTTAGTGGGGCCACAATGTAATCCTAGCTGACCTAAAAATAATAATTTAAGGGCATAATAATGACAATATGGGGGTTACAGGGGTACAATAATAACAATAAGGGGGTTACACTAACAACAAGAAGGGACTATACTAGTAATATAGGGACCTAACATCAAGGGACTACCTACTAAAAGTAACATCTGGAGTTTTCTTTTTCACCTCTTTTTAAAACTCTCTAAACATGAAAAAGATGTTGAGCTTTACCTTCGTTGGACTCATTAAAAAATCAAACAGCGATGGAATTGTTGAACATGATAAGGTCGAACCACTCCTTCTCTGGGTTTGCTAAATATACTCTAAGGGATTCATCCAAAGGATGAACTTATAGATCAAGCATATGTTATCCTCCTAGTCAAGCTTGTTAAAAGATAAAGAGGTAGTGACCAATATGGGTTGGGAAATTGGGAAAATAGGGTACTCCATTTTCTAATCGTAGCGAGTCGCTCTTGAACATGACACTCTTCCACCTCATCTTTTTGGTTGTTGGGTTGGATAATTTTCTTGCCTTTTGGTTTATCATACCATTTCAAAGCCTCCATTTTCGGTTTTGGGTCAATGCTTCCAACTCCATTCAGTTTTGCCGATGTATTCAAGAGAACTCATTTAGTCAATATCTGCTAAAATACTCTTAAGCCTTCATTCCATATCTTCCATTCCTGATCCAGTTTGGTATCAACATCATTTTGTCTCAAATCATGATACTTTTTTTTATGTCGTTGATGGGATATACATCAAGGCACTCTTGTGACAAGTCTCTTTTTGTCGACATCTGCTCATTATCCAAGAAGTTGAATTAGAAACAACCCCTCGGTACCTTGTTGCTTGCATACATCAATGGAAAGTTTCCTCTCTCTTGGTGACACATTTACATCATTTGCCTTCGATCGAAATATTATGTGTGGTTTTCAACATCAACTCATTTGGTCACACCATACGGATTGTACTACAATACCTCGAGAGCCATTAACACCAGTGGTGGTTTCTCTTGCATATGTTAATGACTTGAATCATTGATCGGTAATCATATGGTTCCTACCATGTTTGACTCCAACTCATTGATTCACATGGCTAGAAACGTACATTGGACGGTTGTATGAGTGATATAGAAGACCCTCGACCTAGTTTCATCCATCCGGGCTGCGATTTTAGGATAAATACAAGATTACAATGTATGATGGATATGTTCATACAAACATTTATCTAGTCATGGGTCCACCATTTGTCATCAGTGGACATGTTTTTTGATCATTGTACATGTAATGTTAGCTTACGTGTTGAGTATGGGTATGCCTCCCTCAGCAAAGATATCATGATATAAATGTATTGTAACTGAAGATGATCTCGTCGATAGTTCTTGATCCTGACTTGTCACAAGCTAAAGTACTTCAGTCATCAATCACCATTTCTGACTTTGTGCTTTAGGGGGGAATCTGTTATAGGCCATTTATTCACATTTGGTTAGTCAGCCTACAAATTGGATCAATCAACATCCTTTTACCCCTTGATATCATCATTTCACAAATCCCTAAGCATGACTCTCCCTAATCCCTGAGTTTCTACCTGAAACTGCTTCATTTCAATCATTTTAAGGACCAACACACCTTACATAACTAAGAAAGTGTGTTGCAGTACATTCTCTCTTTCTCTCAGGGTGTTATGCAGTTCACCCTGCATAACTGTGGGGGTGTGTTGATTCCAAAAATTCAGGAAAGAATAAAAATATTTCTGAAGCTTCCTTTTCCAGAAGCTTCCAGAGGTTATTTCAACCATTTAAATTGGATAAAAATTTGAATCCTATCTTGTTCCACCTTAGATAAATCATCATATTATCCCTTGAGCTCATCCTCCCAACACTTTTGGATCTCAAGCCTATATTGGTAAAAGGATAAGAATTCATGAACTACCTCTCCTTCCTATATATCTACCTCATTCCAAAAGCACCTGGTTGGTTGTTGTTGGATTTTGGAGATAGATTCTACCCTCAAATTGTTGTTTTGAAGAGTTATTATTCCATGGATTAGGGTGATTAGAGGTTCACTTTGTGACAAAGAAGGACAAGTCAACTTGGAGGAGTTCTCCTACAAGATCAACACCTATTTTGGTTGAAACTTACTCTATTTCTATTAATGCAAATATTTTTTTTTTCCTATATATGATGTTATGATTTCATGTATTTTGATGCCATTTTGATCCAATTAATGAAGTATTTAGATGATGCTACAAATATTTCATAAATCATTGGCTTGTGTTGTTTGATTATGCATGTTCTAATAATAACAATCGTAGATAGGATTGGAGAATTCAAGCCACAAGAGGAGTGAAGCATACGATGGATTACAGGTAGGCTTCATCCCATCATACATTTACTTTAAGGAATAAATAGCTTCTTTGTCTTCTTGTTGTTCTAGGCTAAGCCACCCATTCTAGCGAAGATACTTATGTCCGCAATCATAGATTCTGTATAAAAAAAGGTGTATTAGAAGTTGTAATTTTGTGAATGCCTAGTTTATTTTATGGTTCTTACACCTAAAACCAACCTAGGAGGTCATCCATTAATATTAGGAATGCTTAGCTAACCACAATAGATGAATTTATTAGTTGTAGGTTTGGAGACATGACAATTTCTAATGGAAATGCAACAAAGAAGTTTACAATTTATCCTCGTACAAAAAAAATTATATTAGAAAACACATAATGGATTGATGATGTAAATGATAATGAAATAGGACAACATGTTTTAAAAATTTCACAATCAATGACATTTAAACAATATTTTGAAGAAACACAAATAACAAAGTTTATAAAAACACTTATGACTTTCCTCATGATCTTGTTGAACAAATACGAAATTGTTACGTGGATATGTTAGATAAGGATTTTCAAGAAAATTATATTATATAATAATTTCCATCCTATAATTATATGTTATCATTGAATTCTATGATAGAAATTGGTAGTGTTCCTGTAGAGATTAATCCAAGAAAAACTCCAAATATTGACTCTAATCTGGAAGAGTCTCAAAATTTTCAATTAATATAGATGCTACAAAAACATACCTCTTCTTTTGCATGGGAATATACATATATATACATATATATAATATATTTCCTCAAAAATTAACATCAAGAGAAAAAAGAAAGATTGTTAGACAAAGTGCACCATACTTCTAGATAGATGGAGAACTTTTTCAAATGGGACCTTATCTAACCAACATAAAGTATGTACGATAATTTGAAGTAATTTATATGTTAAAATAATGCCATGATGAACCATGTGGATGACATTTAGCTGACCAAAGAACAACATATAATGTCCTCCTTTTGGGATAATATTGGCCTACCCTTTTAAGAGATACTAAGGAATATGTTAAAAGATGTGCTACCAGTCAAAGACTGAGGAAGCCAGTTCAAGTAGATGAAATGCCCCTACAACCACAGGTACTAAATGGTTTCTATAATTTTTAGGTCCAATTTCTCCAGTATCAAAGTAGAGAAGGGATATTCTTGTTTGTACAAATTAGGTAACAAAATGGGTAGAAGTTAAACCTTAATTTATGCCACTGAAAAACTATTGCTGTAAATTTCCTTTTTGAACAATTTTTAAGGCTAAGCTTAAGCAGCATATCTGAGGCTATGATCATCTTGAAGATGCACCTAGCCTATTAGTGACTTGGGAATTTTTGGTCATCACAGATATTTTCAAATTTGTGGATCAGAACGACTCAGATTGGTTCAATGGTTTTTAGATTTGTGACCTACCTTCTAGTAGGTAGGTCAGGATGTCAAAATCCATGAGTGTTCAATGTTCCCCCCTCCTCCTATACCGAATATTAAAGCTTTCAACCAACTGGTTTTAAATGGATCCAAATATTAGAAATCCAAGCCCTCATAGCTCATTAAGAAACTAGACGAGATCTTAAAGGTAGGAGTATTCACCTTTTGAGTAAATCAAGGGCTCTACAACTAGTAGAGTGATGGTTAGTTGGCTATTTCATGGCCCTTTGGTCTTTCCTTCTATGGGTGGAAAAAATTTGGAAACCATTAATAAAAGGTGAGATCTCTTACTCTTTTGTGGGAAATGATTATTTTCCTTTTTCATTGAAATCAAAGCATATTGAGAAATGATATTCAAAATTGGACCCTACTTCATGGGGGCTCAAGGGTTATATCTAGATCATTGGAGCCCAAATTTCCATCCAGACAGTGATGTCCCTTTGGCAGCTCCAGTTTGGGTAAAGCTCCCCTTCCTCCCTCTCCATTATCAAAATGAGGCCACTTTCATAAACATATGAAACACCCAGGGTAATTACATTGATTAATTTGAACTGTATGAGGTTTTACTCTATTGTGCATGAATCTATGTAGAAGTGGATCTGGAAAAAGGCCTTCTGACAAAAATAAAATTGAATCTAGATAGATGGTTACCATATACAGGAGGTATATTGTGACCAGCTCTTGTTCAAGTGTAAACGTTTCCATGGATATGGCCATTTTTCACGTAACTATAAGAAAAAACAAGAGGAGCATCCCACACAAGGTAGAGTAGGGGAAAAATCATAACAAGCCAAAAGAAGAAGAGGACCATCCTAACTGCAACACACAGCCAAAGAAAAATAACCAAACTAGGAACAAAGGGAATGGACCACTCCCTTCAAGGAAATGAGGACAAGGTACTAGAGAAGGAACCAACAAAACGGGAAGTGGCAGAGGAAGAGGAAATAGCTTTAAATCATTAAACATGGAATTTTTCGAAGGGGAAATCCCATGATCATGCCTCTTTCCTTAGATCCGATGCTCCAAAAAGAGGCGGGTTTGGAGTAAATAGACAAAAACATGTTGGATTTGGAAAATGACCAAGAAAATCTGAATCAAGAAGATGCATCATTGGAGGAGATTGAATTCCTATCCCCGAGGAATATTGAAGTAGGATCAATATATGCTAGTTCTGCAAATGAAAAATCGAAAGCTCAAAAAGAAAGAGAAAAAGTGTGGCAACATAGAAGAGTTGGAAGGAAAAAAATAAGGAGGTACAAATGGAGAAAATATAAAAGGAGAATGAATTGGGTATCCAAGGAACTTTGGATCCTAAAATGCCAAGAATTATAAGCAATAGGAAAGGAAATAGTTTTTCCCCGCCTCAAAGGGCAACCCACACTCATAGTAAATGATGAAGGTAATCTCCTAGAATTGCAAGGGCTTGGGATCAAAAAAAAAATTGCATATTTTAATTCCCTAATTAAAAAATAAATACCTTTAGTGGCACTACTCCACGAGACAAAAATAGAGGACTAGGAGCCACTACAAAGACAACACAAGTTATGGAGAGGTGGAGGAATAGCATCATTTAGCTCAAGACAAGCCTTGGAGGTTTATGCATAATTTGGAATCCCCTACAAATCCAAATGTTTAATCATTCTTCAACTCTTTATTGGTTGGTGATAAAATTCTTGCATCTCCCCTCAAATTAGGTATGTTTAGTTATAAACATTTATACGTTATTTAAATTTCGAGAGAAGTAGAAATGTTGGGCTTCCTTAATGAATTTGAAAGGTATCATTTATAGCTTAAAATATATCCTGAGAGAGGATTTTAATACCATCCTTCATAAGTGAGAGAAAACTAGGGCTCTCAAATCAATGACCAATTCTGGCCAAGAAAATATGGAGGACCTCATATAGAAACTCAAGCTATTAGATATAAAAACGGTTACACACAAGTACACATGGAATAATAGGAGGTTTGGGCTATGTAGTATTGTCATTCTCTTTGATAGATTCTTGATTATGGACTACTTTATATAGCATAAAATAGTAGTTTTCTCTCATATCCTCCCTTGGAGTGGATTGGTAACACACCAATAGAGATGGAAATAACCAAGAGAACAAATTATGGGCTACTACCCCTTAGGTTTAGTATAGTTTGGCTTCAGAAGGTGGGATTCAAAGAATTAGTGGTAACAACATGGAGAGAATGGGTCATAGGGAGCCTTATCAGGATGTGGGTGAAAAAAATTGAAAGACTAAAGGAGAATATTAAATTTTGGGTCAAATATTTAAGGATAGATCGATAGGAGATTAGTCAAGAGTATGATAAATATATGGAGGAACTGCAGTCTAAAATTGATGAAGGCTCGATCACAAATGATCTATTTCAATAAGAGAAATAGATGTTTACAAAATATCACATTCTTGTGAAAGAAGAATAATAAATGTGGAGGATAAAATCAAGAAGTGTGTGGTTCCAAGCAAGGGACAAAAACACAAAGTTCTTCCATGAGTAGGACAAAAGTAGAGAATGGGAAATTAACATTCAATAAATTAAGGTTAGAGGAAACCAGGTAGAATATTTTTGACAGACCAAGGAAAAGGTTGCTCGTCACTTTTGTGTTTTGTATAGAGAGACATAGACTTGTTCTACAGAGGCTCAATACTTTCTATTGGATCATTCACTATATTTATTTTCGATTGAAATTAATAATTGGTAAAAAAACATCCATTGGAACATGAAATCAAACAAGTTATGTTCTCCTTTAATCTAGACGAAGCCCTAGGTCCATATGGATTCTCAACCCATTTATATCAGTTCCTTTGGGATGTTATTAAATATGATTTATGTAGGATGGTGAGATACTCATTAGAACAGATTTGCATAAGAGGAGTGAACGCCTCCTTCCTAGCAATCATTCCTAAAGAATCTAATATGTACTCATTCTCTTGCGTCTGAACCATTTCTCTATGTAATGTCTCTTATAAGGTGACCTCCAAAATATTAGTCAGTGGCCTTAAAATAATCCTTCCATATATCATGTCTAAAAACCAAGGTGGGTTGGTTCCTAAAATGCAAATATTGAATAATAAAGTTTTGATCCAAGAAGCGATCAATTCCATTCAAGTCCAAGGGGATAAATGACTGATAACCAAGTTGTACATGGCAAACACATTTGACTGATTCAGGTGCACTTTTGTCTTTAAAGTAATGTCAAAACTTGGATTTTTGTATTATATATGCAATGTATAAATATATGTATCAGTTCTCCATGGATAGCTATGTTGTTAATGGTAGGGTTGCTATTTTTTTAAGGCATCAAGGTGCTCTGGCAAGGATGCCCCCTATCCCCTATTTTGTATATCAAAATATTTGACACTCTCAGCCATAATATAGAACATAAAATAAGGTTTGAATTTTTTCCAAGAATAACATATATCAAAGGATTCAAAAGTATTTAACCATTTTCAATTTGGATATGACACACTCCTATTATGTGGCACATCGGTCATCATAGCTAGAATATATAAGGGGGTGATGGAAAATTTCCTTCTATAATTTGTAGGTAAAATAAATTCAAATGTCACAAATATACTCTTGGAATATCTCAGTATCCAAGTAGAGGAAATTCAGGGACATACTAGGTTTTTAATTAATTGAATCATGGAAAGACTTTAAATATTTGGGAATTTTCATTTGCTTGAAATCTCACTCGCCACAAGCCTAGGCAAGAGTCCTCTCCAAATTCAATAAAAAATTTAGTGTATTGGGTGCAAGGTGGCTTAATCTGGCTAAGTGCATTTTCTTAATAAAGTTAGTCCTATCTACAATCCATCTCTACCATTTATCTATTTTTATGGCACTTCAAAGTGTATTAAATACTTTGGCCAAATAAATTCAGTGGTTCCTCCAAAAATGGAGCAATTCAAGAAAAAATAAGTTCCACTTGATTAAAAGGGCCATTGTTAAAGCTCCCAAAACTCATGGAGGCTTAGGATCTATAGATCCTATAATTATAAATAAATAAATGTGGGTAAAGGTGGCATGGAGGTTTATGACACAAAAGGAGGACTGGTGGAAACCAGTCCTCCAAGAAAAATATATTTTTCCTAAACTTGAAATAGTCCTTGGAAAAATTCATCCTACTCAAAGGGATCAATGATCTAGAAGCTACTTTCCATAGTGGCCCCCATTACGAGTAAATTTATATAGTGGATTCTTGGAAATGGAGAAAAAATAAATGTATGGATTGACCCTATAATGGATAAGCAACCTTTAGAGGGCTCATTGGAGCTTTTACCTCTTAGGAAAATTCTTACTACCTAAAGATGGTCCTCTTTAGTGGGAATATCTCTCTGGGATGAATGGGGCCATTGCAAGAGGTGGAACTTGAGTGGAATCCCACCTCATCTCATGCACTTGGTTATGATATTGATAAAAAAATTAGTAATATGTGCTCCTTGGAGTCAGCAGGAGGAAGACTGAGTTGGATGGAAAAAGTCTTCATATTTTGTGAAAGAAGGATATGCATGTTGGTGAAGAAAGAGGTCTCTTAGGCAAGACCCAGGTACGGATTAGAGGCCAACAAGGATTTCCACTGTAGTCTAGCACTACGCCAACATTTTCACCCTTCTTCAAGGAGAAGAGAGTCTCACTCGAGGCATGCCATGACCTTACTAAGATTGGGAGTAGATTGATATCAGTCTAGCAGATTAGATATGTATGAATCAGAACTATCTCAGAGCTTAAGCAAACACAACATTACATGGGTGATACCCCTTAGAAGCACATTCAGAAATACAATCAATAAAATTTTAAAATAATACCATACTAATCAATCTGGACTATGACATATATTGGGAACAACAGACTCTGATCATATTATAATTCACTTATCGGCAACAGATTATTACAATGCTCCTCAACATGAGCTTTAACCGAATAGATTACAAAGAGGTCCTATCCAGTGGATTAGAACATAGAGATACAGAGAGATAGAGAATGGAACAATGTGAACAGAGCTCTCCTACGTCTCTTGTTTCCTCATCCCTCATGTCCCAACCTCATTTTTCCGCTGGTCGGCTGCCTATTTGTTCTGCTGCCAGCGCAACTGACAGTTCTTCCTTTCTTCTCTCTCAGCTATATTCTGCTTCTCTCTATTCATCAGGAGTTCTACTTCTTGTCTCCTGCCACGTTCTTCTACCATCTGTGCTTGCTCCTGCAACATCCGTGCCACTTGTTCTTCACTCCTTCGCAACCTTGACATCCATCTGCCTACCATGGTTGCGTCCCACCACATACTATCTGCAACTCAAAACTGTTTGATTTCAAAACAAGGGCCCCGACCACATTCTATTGACTCGCCCTGAGTAAATCACTTTTCACTATCTCTATTTCTATCAGTCTGCTCGGCCCTGTGTTTTGCTCTGCTTGTCCCCTTTCTCTCAGTTGTCCAAACAAGGGCCCCAATTTTGGGACCTGTGTTAGAGCTGATTCCTTGAGTTCTTGAAAGGTCATCGGGGCATGATGCCATCCTTGCATCAGCGAATCAGTTTGCGATGTGACTTGCGCGACCACTTCCTCCCCTGAAACAACTGGCAGGCTATCGAAAAAGTTATGGATTTTCGTATCGGCCTCAGAGACCAGTTGTTGCATTGTTTGGGCACTAGTTTTTATCAGTTATCTCAGTTCCTGGAGGGCTTGCTTTGCTGCAATTAATTTTTCTTCAATCTGATGTATCTGGACCTCCAGAGCATCCACTTGAGCATATAGTTGGTCGAGTCCAGTAGGGTCTATGGCCTCTTGGATCTCCCTTGATACTTTTTGTAGCTGTAATGAAATCGGTTGAGACTTCAGTGTGAGTGAGGTCGAACATTCGTGTAGACCCTTCAGTAGGTCATATGCTTATTTCGCTGTAGAACTCAGAATTTCCAGTATTTTTGTCACCTAGCTCTGTCTCTCAGATATTTTCTCTGTGTATACAACCTTTGGGTCTGGCAATGTGGGTCGGGCTGCCAATGCTACTCTGAGCTCCTCATTTTCCTTATGGAGGTTCAAACATGCCACTCTGATGTGGACCGAGCTCTCAACTATATCATTCTCCTTTATCCCTTCTGGTATTTGGTTGTTGTTGGATGTCATTGTGGCCAAATGTCTCGGAATACTCTTGTCACACTCTCCAGTTGTTCTTGTAGATTACCCTTTTCTGTCCTTGGCTAGTCATGCTCTTCAATAAGCGTGCTGATTTGTAATTGTTGTTGTTCGAATCTTTGTTGGAGCTCCGAGTGAAGCCCTTCTGCTTGCTTTGCTGCTCTCTGAATTAAATGGTATAGTTGGGTTTTTCCCCATGTCTCCACGCTCTCAACACCAAAGTTTCCCTGATCTGGCCATCATGCTTGAAGTGGCTGTCCACTGGCGATAGATTTTGTTGATTGTGCTTGCAATGACTGTGGTGGTGTTTGTTGCAGCAGCCGGTTACTAGAGTCAGCCATGTTTATATCGGGCAGCGTTTCTTGGGCTGTCATATTAGCTTGTTGGAGTGGACTCTGCTCGAGGAGCGAAGCACCTGTTTCTTCCATAGAATGTTCTATCTCATTTAAAAGCTCTGAGAACGTAGCATGTTGAACCAGGGTTTGGCCAACTAGGGGTACTTCTGGTGTACTCGAGTTAACTTCTGCCTCGGTGTCCTCATTTGGTATTCCTCAGATGATTGGGTCTGATACGGTGGCTGATGAAGTGGAGGGCATGGTAATGAGTGGTTCCTGAATGGTGGATGAGGCGGGGGCCAATGTTTGGTGAATGCGAGGTGGAGATATGTGAACATTTAATAAATCGAGGGGGTTGATGGGTGGTGGCCCCCTGGTCACCTTCGGCTCCACTACAGGCTCTTCCCTAATCGGTACTCCCAGACTCAAAGTTCATGGTTGATCATCCCCTGTGAGATCAACCACTGTACTAGATACTGTGATCTTGGCTTTTTTGCTTTTGGTGCCACTACTGGGGGTTTCCCAACTTTAGTCTTTCTGACCAGCATTATAGTTGTTGGGGGTCGTGAGCTAAACAGAAAGTTAGGTATTGGTGCTATTAGGGAGGCCATGGCTGAAGATGGTTTGGAGTGAGATGACTGAAACTCTGAAAACGTAGGAAATGCAGTGGAATAACTTGTTAACACTTGAACTACTTTATTAAAATTATGTACCTTTGTGTTTAACTTCTCAACGATCAAGGATAGCTACAACTGCGCCATCCTAGTCATCGTCTGCTCTGAAGTCTCTCCCAGCAGTGGATTTGGCAGCATCCCATCGAAGATATAGGTGTAGACACTGCTTCTAACCTCCATTGCTACTCCTAGCCATGGACATACTTCTGTGTGGAAGGTTGTTTCATCAATTTGGAACTTTAATGGCCTCATTTTGAAAGTTGATTTTGGTACGCATGTTGGCCTCATAAAGGTTTTCTTGTGGGTAACTCCAAATCATATATGCGTGCTATAACCATCCAGAAGAATCCTTGGGACTCTTTTTTGACTCATCACGACATCAATCATTTGGCTGTACCATACTCTAAAAGCTTCTACGTTTACCTCCTTCATGTTAGGATTCCCGGATACCTTCCAAGGCACAAACTTCATTTCCAATGGATTTCTTGTTGCTATCTCCATAGGTACTCGAATGCCTGGAAACATCCATTTCCACATTTCCAGTGCCATAATTAGATATCCGTAGATGAATCCAATTGCCCTCTTGTATTTTTCCTAGCGAGCTTCGAAAAACTCGTTCAACAAAAATGAGCACTAGTTCAGTTATGCTCCCTGGACACAATGCTCCGCAACCGAAATCATATGCAGCGTGCATTCTCCTTTTGTATAGTGCCTCATCGTTTTACTTGCAATTAAGTAACAGGAGAACTTGACCTTTGGTTTGTTGATCAAGTCGATTTTGGCTCCTTCCCCCCACCTCTTGGTGTCGTACTTTGTGCAGTATTCGTTATCTCCGGTCTTCTTCGCCCTCTTGGATACAGTCTGGAATGTTGCTGAGACATCCCTTCCTTCCATTGACAGTCCAATTAACCTGTGGATGTCCTCCACATGAATTGGGATTTATTTCCCTAGCCATAATGAACCATTATGAATTATGCTCAACAAGAACTTGGTGCACTGCATTGCAGCTCCTGTAACACCGAACACCAAGAGATCTCTTAAGTTCAATATGGTAGATTGTTGAATGCCTCGGAACTCTGGTAGGACTCTCTCCGCTTGCTGCCCTGCTCCTGTGGCATAATTCTCCATTAATACTTGTCTTTCCATTGCTGGAAATTAGAAAGAGTCCATGAGGTCGGTGTCGATCAATGAGGCACTGTCGTATTTCCCCACTAATGATTCCATCTTTTGAACTCCGTTATCGAGCTCTTGTTCCACAACTGTTGGTGTTGCTCTTGTCATTTTGGCTCTTCTCTGATACACCTGTAGAACAAATCCTTCTCTTTTCTCTTGAATTCCTTCTTCTGCATGCCTTCTCTGCTCTTCTTCTGGTTCTGCTTCTCTTGCTCCCTTGTATGTTTCTGGTTCTAACTCGGATTTTTCTGGCATTCTTTCCCTTCTTTGCATGCGGGTTATGTAATTAACCGACATGGGTAAGGTTGATGAGACCCCATAACTAATCAATTCCCCCCTACCCTCATCTGTGGCTATAATCATGTGATTAGTTACCGGCTGAGGTGGGTTCTGACAGTGCTGACTGTGGCTTCGGGATTTGTGCAGACGCGATGGTTGGTGGTTATGCCTTACTATGGAAAATTTATTACGGTATGGGTGATGCTAATTATGGAAATTATTTCCAAATATTGGTAATATTACAGACTAACACGGGTACTGCGCATAATGATGATGGGCTGATGTTCGACACGCTTTTCTATCTGACGTGGATGACACGTTGGACACTACCCTTCCTCGACCACAATTGGTTGCGTTGCGGTCTCCGCAACCCAACTGTACTTATTTTTTTGTTTTTGCTAAAGTGGAAATCCTATCCATGTTCTTCTCAGGTGCAAGAGAGTTATTGATACTATTCTACCCTACTGAATCCTCTCAGTTGCGAGAGTTATTGGAATTGGAAATGAGTAACTTACTCTTGATAGGGCTTCAGGTGTGCGTCATTCACCCATCCTTGTAGATCTTGGTCATCCAGTTGTGCTAACCGAACTGCTCCTGAATATTTGAATTCTATCACGTAAAATGGCCCTAGCCAATGCATCTGTAGTTTCCCTGGGAACGTTTGGTACTTACTGCTGTAGAGTAGAACTTTTCCCCCAACCTGAAAAGTCTTGCGCTTGATGTGTTGGCCATGCCAAGCTTTTTTCCTATCCGTCTATACTGTTTGGTGAAATTATGCTAAAAATCATTCTTCCTCGAGGCCTTGTAATTCCTGCAACCATTCCTTTAGTGAGTCCTCCTCTGATAGTTGGAGTGATGTTGCAACTAGGAGGCTGTGTACGATGAATTCTAATGGGACTACTGCTTCTCTCCTGTATACTAGTTGGAATGTTGTTTGGTTGCTCAATCGATTTATTGTTTTTCAGTATGCCCATAAATTTGCTGGTATCTTCTCATCCCAGTCATCCCATTGTGCATTGCATATTTTTTTCAGGCCCTTCTCTAGTATTTTGTTGAATGCTTCTACTGTACCGTTGGCTTGCGGGTGATACAGACTGCTTTTATGATGCTATATCATGAAGCTTTCTAGCAGAGATTTAATGGTGGCATTGATGAAGTGTGTACCCTGGTCGCTGGTCAGGCTCTTTGGACAACCGAATCGGCTGATTATGTTTTCAAATATAAACCTGGCAGTAGTCTCTGTCGTGCAATTTTTTAATGGCAATGCTTCTACCCACCTCATCAAATAGCCTGTCGTTGTTATTACGTATCTCGCCTGTGAGTCTCTTACAGCAGGTGTAATTGGTCCTACAAAATCGACTGCCCATTTTTCAAATGGGTGCAGTACTTTTATCAGATGAAGTGGAAGTTCATCTCTGTGGGATGGTCGTCCCGTCCGCTGACATATATCATATTTCTTAACAAATGCTTTGTTGTCCATATGTATTGTTGGCCACCACAACCTTTCTTGTAGTACCTTTATTTTCGTCAGTTTTGCTCCCACGTGTCCTCCCACAACCCCATTGTGGCATTCCCATACCACCACTTCCCTTTTGTGGTCCATGACACATCTCCGAAGAATATGGTCCACTCCCATCTTATATAGGTGTCCCCCTATGAGTTGATATTCTGCAGCTCAAACTACCAGGTGTCTTTTTTGGATAGATGTATATTCATGTAAACACTGCCCTGTCGTGAGGTAGGTTGCTATTTGGTCCAAATAATTTGGGATGGCTTCTACTCTGAAAATATCAGCGCCTGGTAACTGATCATCTAGAGATCCTCCATTTTCTCCATTCTTTATTCGAGACAGGTGATTAGGACCTACGTTCAATCTTTCGGGCTTTACAATCACCTCAAAGATGAAATCCTAGAAAAGTAGGAGCCATCTGCATATTATTCCTTCTAAGACCGGTTTTTTTACCAAATATTTCAAAGCTGAGTGGTCTGTGAAAAATTTAAACATACCTCCCAACAGGTAGTGGCGGAACTTCTGAAGGGAATATACCATTGCCAATGCCTCCCACTCTGTTGTGGTGTAGTTTTCTTCTGCTGTGGACAATTTCCAACTTGCAAAATATATCAGGTGGTCAACTGAAGTGTCCCCTGGTTGCACCAAGACTGCTCAAAGTGCAATGCTAGAAGCATCGATGTGCACATGAAATTATTTGTCCCAATTTGGGTGAACTAATATTGGTGCACTTGCTAGTTTTTCTTTCTGGGTATTCAGGGTTGTTCTGCAACTCTCTATCCAGTGAAACTTCTCAGACTTCCGCAACACCTTCTCTAAAGGGGCTCTTATCTTCGCATAGTTGCAGATAAATCTCCAGTAGTAACTTGTGTGGCCTAGCAGTGGTCTCAGTTGTTTTACCATTTCTGGTGCCTCCATGTTGAATATCACTACTACTTTCGCTGGGTCCACGCAAACTCTTTGGGTACATACCACGTGTCCTAGCAGTGTACCAAACGGTACTACAAAGATACACTTATTTAAGTTCAACGAGATCTGAAGTTGCCTACACCTATCAAACATTATCCTTAATAATGTTGCATGGTCTTTTAATAAGCTGTAGATTTTCCAGTCATCCATGTAGACCTCTAAGAACTTGTGGAAGTACTCCTGGAAAGCAGCTATCACGATGCGAGAAAATACTACAGGTGCATTTTTCAATCCGAATGGCATCACATTATATGCGAAAGAGCCCCATTCGGTGGTGAATGTTGTATTTTTCTTATCTTCCTCTACTATCCTTACTTGATGGTATCCTGAGAATCCATCGGTGAAGGAATACGCCTAATTTCCCACAACATTTTCTAGGACTTCATTACCAAACGGAGTGGGAAATGCGTCATGGATACAGGCATTGTTTAAGCTCCTGTATTCAACACAGACTCGAATCTCAGACTTCTCCTTTTTTATTCTATATAACTATAGGTCTTACCCACTCTGCTTCATCTACTAGGAATATTAATCCTGCCTTTAACATCTTTTCGATCTCTGCCTTAACTTTTTCCTTCACCCTTGGATTCAAACGATATGGTCTATGTTTCACAGGTCTTGCGTCGGGCCTCAACATTATCTGCATATCCCCCATATCCCCTTTTATTCACTTTAGATCCGCTACTGATGAAGGGAACAAGTCCTCATATTCCTGCAACAGACTGTATATCTCCTTAGTTTTTTGTTCAGCCCAATAATCTCCAATTGTTGCTAGTCTTGGCTTATCTTCTGTTCCAATACTTAGTTTCTTAGTTTTTAATGGTAGCAGGTGGATCCCTTCTATCGTCAGTTCTTCTTTGATATATCTCTCTCCTTCCATTTCTTCAAAATACAGATGCCTGAGATCTTCTAGATTATCATCGTCCATTTCGTTGTTTATCTTTTGACATGCTACCTTTTGTCTGTCGCCTAGGTTCGGAAATGGCTGCTCATCCTCCTTTTGAATTTCTGGGGAGAACAGTACCTTCTTTATAGCCTACAAATCTTGTGTGACCGGTTCTGTTTTTCCTTCGAATAAAAAATATTGTGTAAATTTATCCGTAACTTCCCGCCATGTGTTGGTCCCTCTTTTCTTTTCTTCCGTCAGGTACCAGGCATGTGGAATCGAGTCCAGAGAATGGAAAAATCTGTGTACCCATAGCTCTTTTGGATATCCTGTAGTTCTTCATTGATCCTCACATTCCTTCAGATGGTTTATGGGGTCTGAGTCCCCTTGGTATTTCTCTTTAACTCAAGGTCCTCCCTCTTCCTTAAATCTCGCTTTCAATGCTTGCGCAACTCTGCCCCATTGCAACAGTGAGTTGCGGTGGTTACTCCACCATATTGTCGATGTGGACTATAATTCCATGTCCATTAGTGGTGCTCTATGTCCTTCTGGTACCTTATCTTCTATTTCTGTTATGAAAATTTTTACATTGTTCATATTGGATAAATTTGGGTAATCGCTTACCTCAGCCCCGATCCAATTGATTCTTCCGATGTTGGTGAATCTCCTTGTATTGGTCTCATACCCTCCTTACTGCCAATCGTCCCAAGCTATTTCTGAGCCTAATTATAAGCTTTGGATGCTTCTCCAGCTTATAGAGCCGCCTACTGTAGGGTTGATGTAATCTTCCCTTCTTCCTGCAGTCATTTGATAAAGATGGTCCATAAGCTGAACATTTTCTCTATTATCTACAGTCTCGGTGTATCTTGGACCTTGATATGGGTCAAGTGGCTGAGTGACTCTGACCTCCCCATCCTCAAATATCATCAATTATTTTTTTAGATCTATTATTGCATAATTTTCAAACGCCCAGTCAATTCCCAACAATGCAAAATAAGGATCTTTATCCCCCATGATGTCAATGAACTCAAAGTCTATATATGTCTTTACTCCTACAATATCAACTTCAACTTCCTCTAGTCTTCCTATGGGCACAATGCAGTACTATTTCACCATCCGAAGTTGGATTGGTGAGTATGTTAATCTTGGCCTTCCTAATGCTTCCCAGGTTTTCCTTGGTAAAATATTGACATCGAATCCCAAATCAACCATGGTGTCTTTAATTTTGAAACCTGCAACCTGGGTGTTTACTCAGAACTCGTTTCCTATTCTTATTTTATTTCTTTTCACTCTTTTTACATACTTTTGGGTTGCGTTGGATGATTCCCTTGATCCTGTGTTCTTCTGCACCAGTCCTTCCAGGTTCTGCTTTAGCTGCTCCAACATTGGTGTGTTTTTAACAATCTTCAGGAATAGATAAAACCATTCTTGAATGATAGTACTTGAATTAGGTTGGTTTTCGTTGTTTTCCTAGGTTTGTTGTAACTCAATACCTTTGTTTCCCCCCAATTGGGCAAATGTTTCTACAACCTCTTGAAAAAATTGCTTCTGTCTTTCGGGTTTGATCAGGGGTTTTGGGGATGTTGGCCTAATCAATTTTATCGGGTCCACTGTACATGCATCTTCCCCCGTTCTCTTTCCTCCTCGTGTCACTATGGCCACATTCTACATTGTCTAAGTCTCCATTATGTTGGGTTCTGCATTTACTAGATTTTTCCCCCTCTGTCTAGTTCTTTCCTCTCATCTTTTAATGAGCTCAGGGCAACCTTCTGCTGCGTGCGTGTTAACCCGGCGCTGGGAACACCAGGTTCTTCTAGGTAGTGGAAATTCCCTAGCTACGTGCCCTTCTTGGTCGCAATTGTAACATCTTACTGGACATCTACCCCCTGCTCGGCCTCCTCTCATGCCTCCTCCTCTTCCTCGAGGAGTCTCATTCACTCGGTATGAAGGTTAGTCCAATATTTCCACCAAAGCATCCAAAGCTCTACATTGATCTGTGATGTGTGTTGTTGAGGCACAGAAATCACAGTATGTGTTATTTGGAATAGTGGAATATTTTTGCAAAATAGGGCATAGGCGAGGTGGATGACCCATGTTCTTACATATTTCACAATACTCAATAGTAGTTGGACTTTGTTTCACAGGGAACCCCGTGTATTGTTGTTGCGGTGGATATATTCCCTAGGTGTTTATTTTCACAACTCCTCCCATTGGTGGAGCCCCCTATGCCCCTGTAGCCGATGTCCCCCCATTCTGACCCCGCAACCGAGGACATTCGGTTACCACAAGTCCTTCTATTAGACAGTGTGTGCACCATACATTCAGTCTTGCTGGCCGTATTAGTTGAATTTCCTTGAGTTTCTCTGTCAAGCTCGCTATTTGATGTTGTAACCCCATTATAGAGGGGTCCTGTACTTTTTTTCCTCCCTTAAACTCTTGCGGATAACCCGCCATGGCTTCTATCTTCATTGCTTGCTCCAATGCGTCCTATAACATCTCGATCCTTTGTTCAGTTAATGGAGTTCTTGTCAAGGGCAGCAGAGCTTTGATGAACCAATCCCTCTGATGGTTTGGATCGATTGGATAACTGAGTTTTCCAATCGCATCTTTGAATCTTCGCATTAGATCCCAAGGAGTCTCTCCTTCTCGCTGCTTGATTTCCCACCTTTTTGATAGACCCTACTGGTCTGTTTGGGGCAGTTTGAACTCCTTAACGAAGTCCCTCTTCACATCTGCCATCGCTGCATTCTGATGAGCTTCAGACCACTTTATAAACCAGTGTAGAGCTCTGTCCCTAAGCGTGGTTTTAAATTCTATTAACTTCCCCGCATCTGGTGCCTGTCGTGCCCTCCATATGGCCTCGCAGAGGTACCAGTGTTGTTCTACGTCGTCATTACCCCTCCCAGATAAATTTGGGTACCGGGTAAGTGATCCTGCCATGTTCACTTGAGTAGGCGTTACTAAAATGAATTCATTGGCTCCTGGTTGTGAAATGGTACCACTAGCAATTCTACTACCATTATGTATTACTGCTGGAGACTGAATACTATGCAACTTTATTAATTCACGCAACTTAACAAAAATTTCACTTAGTGGTTGATAAAGCACCAGGGGAAGGTTGGGACTAGAGCTACTTGAAATTTGAGGAATAGGAGTACCTTGAGACATGAATGTCTGCCTTTCTTGGAACAGTTGCTCCATTGCAACGTGCAACTCCACATCAGACATCTCCTCGGGGCGCGCGTCTTCATCTTCTCCGTCAGACTTCTTTCCTTTCTCCCTCTGGGCTAGGTTCCTATACAATTGCCGAAATTCTTTAACGATCCCTCCTATATCCTAGGGACCCACCTGAATTTTCGCTTCCTTCGTCATCTGAGGCGCATCCTCTTTCTCCTTTAGACTACTTTCATGTCTCTTTAACTCCTTTATCGCCCTTTCTCGCCACTTCTCAGCAATCTGCGTCCTCCGATGTGCTCGTCGCTCCCTTAGCCTATTAAAGGTCTGGACATCCATACCCCTACTCCCCTTTTTCACTATTCTTGTAGCATCTCTCCCTGAGTCTCTTCCCCCAGCACAGGAGTTTTACGCTTCCATCTCGGATTTTTGGAACCCCATTACTCCTTCATCTACCATCAAGGCTTTAATCCACAATGGAATCTCCATCAGCAGCTTCCCACGTAACTCAGATCTAAATATATCCTCTGACCTCGAAAAGGACTGGCAGCACTCCGCTGCAAACTCCACTATGTATCCATCCAAGGTAGATTCCACCCAGAAATCTACAACTTGGGTCAACTCGGTATTTAACCGATGAAGGGCCACCAGATCTCCGTGCACCCACTTGCGACCAACTTTCCAAGACTTTATTTTAGTTACTTTGATCTGGAGCCTTCGCAACCAGTTGTAGAGTTCTTTTGGGAACTTTCCCCAAAATATCTCATAAACGTCACTGGCGGATTCAGAAAATAGAACTAGATCTTTGACCGTTTTCTCCCTTTTTTGTCTCAGCTCAACTTGCTGAGTGATGAACTGATATAGGTGGTTATCCCAAAAGCTTCGTATTTCTCTTTTGAAGATTCGAGATACCATGATCTAGCTCCCAAATGAAATTTCAAGTTCCGGCAACGGAACCATTTGTTGGCGAAGAAAGAGGTCTCTTAGGCAAGATGCAGGTTCGGATTAGAGGCCAACAAGGATTTCCACTGTAGTCTAGCAATACGCCAGCCTTTTCACCCTTCTCTGAGGAGCAGAGAGTCTCACCCGAGGCGTGTCGTGACCTACTAAGATTGGGAGTAGATTGATATCAGTCTAGCAGATTAGATATGTATGAACCAGAACTATCTCAGAGCTTAAGTAAATGCAACATTACATGGGTGATACCCCTTAGAAGCACATTTAGAAAGACAATCAATAAAATTTTAAAATACTACCATACCAATCAATCTGGACTACAACATATATTGGGAACAACAGACTCTGATCATATTATAATTCACTTATTGACAACAGATTATTACAATGCTCCTCAACATGAGCTTTAACTGAACAAATTCCAAAGAGGTCCTATCCAGTGGATTAGAACACAGAGATACAGAGAGATAGAGAATGAAAAAAAATGAACATAGCTCTCCTACGACTCCTGTTTCCGCATCCCTCCTGTGCCAACCTCTTTTCTCCACTGGCCGGCTGCCTATTTATTCTGCTGCCAGCACAACTGACAGTTCTTCCTTTCTTCTTGCTCGATTGTCTTCTGCTTCTCTCTATTCATCGAGAGTTCTACTACTTGTCTCCTGCCACATTCTTATACCATCTATGCTTTCTCCCACAATAGTCGTGCCACATGTTCTTCACTCCTTTGCAACCTTGACAGCTCTCTGCCTACCGTGGTTGCATCCCGCCACGTACTATCCGCAACTGAAAACTGTTTGATTTCAAAACAAGGGCCCCAACAATGCGCCTATTTTTTTTTAAGCTCAAATACCTCCAAAATCCATCGTTTGGAAGAAATTATCGCAACCCAATGCAAACCCAAAATTTAATACCTTTTTTGGTTACTGACTCTTAAAAAGATCCTGATAACTAAAAATATTCTAAAGAGAGGAATATAGGGAACTTAGAGGTGCTTGAATTGCAGGAAACAAGAAGAATCAATTTCATGTATTTTTCTACACTACCCATATATTAAATTGTACTGAGAATAACCCTTCTCTTCAATATATAGCAGATTTTGTTGGTATATTGAACTCATGGTATTTTTCTCTTCTTGGCTTAAAATGGTGGATCATTTTCAGACAAGTCTGGCCTAAAAAGGTTTTGGGAAGCCTTCCCAAAGTTTATATGTTTGCAAATTTGTCTATCTAGGAATTACACCATATTTAAAAATTATAATAAACTACCCATATCAATAGCCATAAAATATTTAACAATGTGTGCAGAATTTGGAGGTAAAAAATAAGGCAAATCAAACCAAAATCTAGACTCTCTAGAACATGAATGGTTTTCCAAATTGATGGATCCAAGAAAAAGTGTTGCAATAACTAAAGGTGAAGGCAAACAAGTTGATACAAGATAGAAATTACGATTACAAAATCAAGAATTACAATAATGGAAGAATGAGGAAAGTTGGATTCTTTATTTTGATGGAGCTTCAAAGAAAAATCCAAGGGTGGCAAGAGGGGGAGGGATCTTGTATAACCCCAAAGGAAATCGTGTTAAGAGTTATGCATGGGGATTGGGACAAATGACAAAAAATTAGGTATAAATGTGTGGATTGTATCAAGGTATGATATTGGGAGAAACCATATGTGTCCAACATTATAATATTAAGCGAATTTCTTATCATCATTCAACACTTTTGCAAAGGAACCTCCGCTAGGGACGAACTTTTGGAGAACCAATTGAAAAAAATGAGGATTTTGGAAAAAAATTCCAAACAAAAATTAATTTCATATACTAAGAAGTTAAAATGAATAAGTTTATATGTGTGTGAATCATGCTTGTCAGCTTTAGGTAGTGAAATTAGAATTAAATGGAGAATTGGGGTGGTGGAACTTTCCCTAATCGCAAGGGCTTGAGCTATATTTATGGAAGAAAAATTGTGAGTTATTTTTCCTTATTAAAAAATTATCATAGGGATCACAATAGTCAGACAAATATCTTGGGATGACATCAGTCTAAAAGTTGGGAACATGGGCCAACAAATTTCATGGCATTCCCATTAACTTTGGGACATGTGGACGATAGGCCCTCACATCTTATGCATGAGACATAAAAAATTCACACGACGAAGTATACAAGAAAAATAGGACAACCATCATTGGAAATGATGGCGTTCGAGAAGGAGGCATTAAGGAAGAGTAATGCCACTATTATGCAAGACTCATATGGGATCAGGGTGATGGTGTGTGATTTAATGTCGACACAACATAACAGCTGTCTGGAGATTTCCATTTTGGAATGCAAGCTTAGGATAAACTATTGAAGGAAGTGCATAATAACTTGGCAACCTCCCTGGATAATACCATGCAATTATCTTGATGAATCATCTTCCCTTGTAGTGATAATTCAAATAGAAGATGGTCTTTGACCCTATTCTGGGTTATGGGAAAATGGTAGGAATACTTATGGTACTGCCATATATTTTAGTAGGATCGAGTTTTGGTTATGGAGGGTACAATGGGAGCACTAGGATTCTGGTATGAGGGCTTGGACATATAGAATTCAAAGTTGGTCTCTGAGCTTGACAACCTTTAGGAATTACAGGGAGGCTCGTAGTTATAGCCCTATCTAGTCTCTATTAGTGAATTTGGGAAAAATCTTGGTTCAAGGGCCCTATTTGTAATAAAATTATTGATAATTTTCACAACTAAGGTGACTCAAGATAATTAATGGAGCTCAGTGAGTAAAATGCATGTTATGTATTTAGAATGAGTACCCTTGCGACCAACTAATTGAATTGGGAAGCACATAATTATAGTAAGAAAAGCTGAGTGGAGAAGTTACAAAAGGTTGTATCCCATGCTACAAACCAGCTCAACTCGTGGAGGTGGGGGTCCTGTTTGAAATATTAGGTTGCAGCTACCTCTTCAAGAATGTTTGGTTCACAATGAGGCATAACAAAGATAAAGACTTTGGCACCAACAATCGAGAAAGAAATTCAAGTTGAAAATGAAAGGAAAGGGCCTTTCAATTATCAAATAAAATGGAGGAATTACAACTTGATTTGATGGTGATGAATATGATATTGAAGGAATAACTACAAAAAAATGTTCATGTGTTGGAGGAGGTGCAAAATATGAAAGCAAAGTCAACCAGGAAATGGGATGAGTCAAAATCTCTTCATAACCATATTGTTGATTTGTAGGAAAAGGTCCAACTTGTGTGCAACAACTTCAGTGTTTTTGGTTCTGTGAGTTGGAATGAAGTGAAAAAGTGTCTCGACCTCAACAAGCCACCAACGAAGGAAGATGATGATTTCACGTAATATATGCATTGTTTCAAATTTTCTCTCTTACTAGGAATTATTATAGGTTGCATAAATACAAAAATGTAGTGAATTTTGGAAAATAATGTAGTCCCTCATAAATGCTAGTAATCGTTACAAAACAAATGGATAATATGGATAAATAAAAATAATGTAACACATTTCGTGAGAACTTTATGTGACCATGTACAAATTTAATAATATACATATACTCATTCCTATTTAAAAAATAAATAAATAATATTTTGAGGATATATTTACCCGATTTTGATTTTCAAGAGAGATTGTTACAAATCGGGGTGTATAATTTAAATTTAAGCTTGTCAAAAAAAATGTGGAGCAGTACAATATCAAGCGTCAGAATTCCTCTCCATATCATCCATAAGATAATGGACAAGTGGAATAAAAAACCAAGGTCCTTGAAGCCATTTTGACTAATATAGTTTGACTACATCGAAAATATTAGGTAGATAGGCTTCTAGAGGCACTCTAGGCATATCAAACTAAATGAAGGAACACTATTGGTCATACACCATATGAACCATGGCATGGAAAACAAGTTTTTCTTCCCATATATTTTCAAATAAAAACCTTCAAAACAACAACAACATTGAGACTGGATCTTTCAGAGGCACAAAAATAAAAGTTAGTGCAGCTTAATGAGCTAGATGAAATTCAACAAGATGCAATATGAAGAACCATTGTCATCTAGAAACAAAGGAAAAGTGGCATGACAAGTTTATCAAGTTGAATAAATTCACAAAACTAGGTGATTGGACCCCCCTATTTGATTCTAGATTTAAAAAAGTTAAAGAAAAGCTCCAAACAAATTGGTTAGGTCCATATGAAATAGAGAAAATCTATGATAATGGATTGGTTCAAATAAAAACTATTGATTAGGAGGGTATATATTTTCTTTTTAATGGGCATAGATTAAAATTATATCATAATCTTCTAACAAGAGTATATTTTTTTTCAAAATTCAGCTTTTGAACCCTCGTAGAAAAAATTTATAGAGAAAATTCCACGATGACCTATTTAGGTTAAATTCAGGAGCCTGTAAAAACCCCTAAATTGCACTGATCATATCTCCGAAAATATTTCGAACCAAGATCTAAAATTTTTCCACGACGTTCCTCAGGATTTTGGCTTTTCTCTGTAAAAATTTCAGATTATGAAACTTCATAGAAAACAATTTATAGTGAAAATTCCATGATGACCTATTTGGAGCAGCGAAACCATAGAATCCAAAGCTTTGATACCAAATGTTATGAAAACAGCTCCAAAAATAGAAGAAAAGAGAGATCAACGCCTTATAAATAGCCACTTCAAGGGGAAAACCTCCAATACATTACATAAATGAAAAATTCTTGGATGATACAAATGACAAAAACTCCTCTCTATATATAGGAGTCCATGGGGCCACAATGTAATCCTAGCCGACCTAACGATAATAATGTAAGGGCACAATAATAACAATATGGGGGTTACAGGGGTACAAAAATAACAATAAGGTGGTTACACTAACAACAATAATGGACTATAATAGTAATATAAGGACCTAACAATATGAAAGAAAATTCAACCAGGAAATGGGATGAGTCAAAATCTCTTCATAACCATATTGTTGATTTGTAGGAAAAGGTCCAACTTGTGTGCAACAATTTCAGTGTTTTTGGTTCTGTGAGTTGGAATGAAGTGAAAAAATGTCTTGACCTTTACAATCCACCAACGAAGGAAGATGATGATTTCACGTAATATATGAATTGTTTAAAATAGAACAAAAGAGAGATCAACACCTTAGAAATAGCCACTTTGAAGGGACAACCTCCAATACATTACATAAATGAACAATTCTTGGATGATAAAAATGAAAAAAACTCATCTCTATATATAGGATTCCATGGGGCCACAATGTAATTTTAACCGACCTAACAATAATAATGTAAGGGCACAATAATAACAATATGGGGGTTACAAGGGTACAACAATAACAATAAAGGGCTTACACTAACAACAATAAGGGGCTATACTAGTAATATAAGGACCTAACATGCTCCTCTCCTTCAAAAAAAAAAATTCCTCAACGCTTTAGTAGTTCCAGGTGCTTTTGTATAAAATTATCATCCTCCCATGTAGAATCATCAGTGGGTAAGTTCTTCCAGTTGATGAGATACTTTGAAATTGATCAATTTCGTAGATGTCGAGTTCTTGTTTCTGTGACCGCTTTAGGTTTCAATATGATTTTTCCTTCCTCATCAAGTTCTGGAAATATTGTTTGAACTAGAATTTTTTCCCCCATAACCTTTTTTAAGCATGAAACTTGGAAAACTAGATGCACTCACGAGGAAGTAGGAAGCTCTAATTTTTATTCCATAGTACCAATATTTTGCAACACCTTGTAAGGACCATAGTACTTTGGCGATAATTTATTATCCTTCTTAGCTTGCTTGAGGGACATTTGTTTGTATGGTTGTAGCCGTAGAAATACCCAGTCTCCCACATCAAAAATTCTCTCACTGCGATTTTGATCTGCTTGTTGTTTCATTCGATTTTGTGCCAAATTTAGGTTATCCTTTAAGAGTTGGAGAACTTCTTGTTGATGCTCGATGTGATCCTCCACTTCTTGAACCCTATAATTTTCCCTTAAAGAAGATGTGATGGACAGTGGATGATATCCATAAAGTGCCATAAATGGGGTCATTTTTGCTGCAGTATGCAAGGAAGTGTTATACCACCATTTAGCGAGAGGTAACCACTTGACCCATTGTGCTTGCTTATCAGATACAAAACAACGAAGATATCCTTCCAAACATTTATTCACTATCTATGTTTGACCATCGGATTGAGGATGATAAGATGAGCTATGAGCTATTTGAGTACCCAAACAAGACAATAATTCCATCCAAAAATTTCATGTAAAAATGGGATCTATGTCACTTACAATAATCTTCGGGTTTCCATGTAGCTTTTGAATTGTTTCCATAAATGCAATAGCAACTATACTTGCTTTAAATGGATGAGATCATGCACAAAAATGTGCATACTTGGTAAGTATATCAACTACCACCATGATGACACTCCTTCCTTCGGACTTAGGTAAACCTGTGATAAAATCCATTGAAATCTCCTCCCAACGTTGACTTGCAATGGATAAAGGTTGTAGAAGTCCCGGGGTCTTAATTGTTTCCACTTTATTCTGCTGGCAAACCAAACATTCCGCCACAAACTTTTGAATATCAGATTTAAGGCCATCCCAAAAAAATTCTTTCTTCACCCTGTGGTAAGTTTTTAAAAATCCAGAGTGTCCTCCTAAAGGAGAAGTGTGCAATTCCAGAAGAATCTTTTGTTTTAGTTGGGAATTCTTACAAAGATATAAGCGATCTTTGTACCATAAGGAATTATTTTTCCAACTAAATGTATCAGATGTACTAGGATCTTGCTGCAACTTTTGAATGAGTGTCCACACTTCTTCGTCCTTCTTCCATTCATCCCTTGCTTCGGTTATCCAATCTGGTTGGATAATAGAAATGGCACAAAGCAATGCTTCCACCTCTTCATCCTTTCTTGAGAGTGCATCTACAACAACATTTAGCTTCCTTTTTTTGTAGATGATTTCAAAGTCATAACCCAACATGTTTGTGACCCATTTTTGCTGCTCTTCTGAAGATAGTCTTTGTTCCAAAAAGTGTTTAAGACTATCATGATCAGTTTTTACCTTGAAGTGTCTTCCCATTAGGTAAGGTCTCCATTTCTTTAGTGCATGTAGTATTGCCAACATTTCCTTCTCATAAATATCCTTTTGTAAATACTTTCCTTTTATTGAACAACTTTCAAAATCAATGGGTCTTCCTTCTTGCATTAAAACAACACCTATTCCATTTCCTGAGGCATCACATTCCACAATAAAGGATTTTGTGAAGTCTGGCGTAGCTAAGACTGGTGCTAGGCACATTCCCTCCTTAATATGTTCAAAGGCCCTAGTTGCTTCAGGAGTCCATGAAAATGCATCTTTCTTCAATAATGTTGTTAGAGGTGTTGTTATTCTCCCATAATTCTTAACAAACTTGCGATAATACCCTGTTAACCTGAGAAATCCACGCAACTGCTTTATGGTTGTGGGGACTTTCCATTATTTAATGGCATTAATTTTTTTAAGGTCTACCTTAACACCCTCATGAGATACAATATTATCCAGATATTCCACCTCTTGTACTCCAAAGAAAAATTTGGATGTTTTTTCATATAATTGTTTCTCCTCCAATAGTTTGAGCACCTTGTCAACATGTTCAGCATGATCCTTCCAAGACCTGTTGTAGATTAGTATATCATCAAAAAATACTAGCACAAATTTTCTAAGGATTTGAAAATGGAATTCATCAACCCTTGAAATGTATAAGGTGCATTGGTAAGGCCAAAAGGCATGACCAAAAATTCATAATGACCCTCATGAGTTTGAATTGTTGTTTTCGGAATATCTTAAGTCTTAATTCTAATTTGATGATATCCTGAACAAAGATCCAACTTGGTAAAATAAATTCCTCCATGTAATTCATCCAATAATTCATCAATCACAGGAATGGAAAATTTATCTTTAATAGTGAGCTTATTGAGCTCCCTATAATCCGGACACATGCGCCATGATCCATCCTTCTTGTGCACCAATACTACTGGAGTAGAGAAAGAACTTTGACTAGGTTGAATTATACCAGCCTCTAACATTTCTGCATTCATACGTTCAATTTCACTCTTTTGGACATAAGGATATCTGTAAGGTCGGATGTTTGGAGGAACACTTCCTGGAATCAAATGAATATCATGATCATGTCATGAATAGGTGGGAGTCATTTGGGAGTATCAAACACCTTGGAATTATTTTCCAAGACATTTTGGAGATCTGGAGAAATAGATGATTTTGATGTTGGAACTTCTAGTGAGCATAGTTGTGCAATTACGCCTCGTTGTTATTTCTTCAGAAGATCTGTCATGACATTATAGCTTATTATATTTCCTGGCTTCCTTGTGATACCCCGTAATTCGATTTCCTTTCCTTCGGAAAAAAATTTCAAGAAAATTTCTTGAAAATTAAAAGCTACCATCCCCAAATATTGTAACCATTGTACTCCTAGTACAACATCAGCACCTCCCATTGGGATGGAAAGCATTGGACTATTCAATACATATTCCCTCATGGATAGCTTGATATTATGGCATTTTCCAGAGCAATTTATAGTTCTTGCATCTGCAACCATCACTTGACATTCCGGTGCTAGGTATAGGAAACAATTCAATTCCTTGGCTACCTTACAATGAATAAAATTATGGGTACTACCCGAATCAATCAACACTATTACCTTTTTCTTTGTTAGGTCCCTATATTACTAGTATAGTCCCTTATTGTTGTTAGTGTAACGCCCTTATTGTTATTTTTTTACCCTTGTAACCCCCATATTGTTATTATTGTGCCCTTAAATTATTATTATTAGGTCGGCTAGGATTACATTGTGGCCCACTAGGATTACATTGGGGCCCCATGGACTCTTATTTATAGATTTGTAATTTGAATCATCCAAGAATTATTCATTCATGTAATGTATTGGAGGTTTCCCCCTCGAAGTGGCTTATTTCTAAGGCGTTGATATCTCTTTTCTTCTCTTTTTGGAGCTGGTTTCACAACATTTGGTATCAGAGCTTTGAGATTCTAGGGTTTTGCTTCTCCAAACAGGTCATCGTGACTCTTTCACTATAACTTTTTTTCTACGAAGTTTCAAAATTTAAAATTTTTAGAGTGCGAAGCCCAAATTCTGAGGAATATCTTCGCAAAATTTTAGAGCTTGGTTCACAATATTTTCGAATATATGATCTATGCAAGTTAGGTAATTTTGCAGGCTCCTGAATTTAACCTAAACAGGTCATTGTGGTATTTTCGTAATAAATTTTTTTATGCGAATTTTCAAAAGCTAAAATTTTTAGAGGGTGAAGGTACAATCCTAAGGAAAATTGTCGCAAAATTTCAGATATTGGTTCGCAATATTTTCGGAGATATGATCTGTGGAAGTTAGGGCTTTTTGAGGCTTCTGAATTTCATCTCAAAGTGGTGATCGTGGGAAAACCTTCATAGCTCTCTCTCTAAGCATCGGATTGGAATGACGTAAAAAGTGACTGCAAGTACACGGACTTTAATTTTTGTTCTATCAATTTTAGAGGCAAAGGAGTAAACAGTGACATGTGGCAAGTCGTACAAGTTCACTCTACTGAACCAGTTCAAAATTGGGTCATTGTGGGAGATTGGAAATAACTTTGTCTTGAAGAATCCAAATCAGATCAGACCTATGGAATTTGAAAGAAGATTCAGAGGGCTACTACAGGGCTGAATTTAAAATATTAAGGATCTGCAATTATATATATAATTCAATTTCAATATCGAGCTCCTCAAAAGCAAGTAAAAGGTGTGTATTTTTTTTTTCCGAATTGCATAAGTCTTGTTTGAAGAATCAAGTTGAATTGATTCCAAGGGCATATTGTAGAACAGATATCAGTATTGGATTCTAAAATGGCCCCTAAAAAGAATGAAACACCCACTAAGCCTTTAGAAAGCTCTACTATGACTCATGAAGATGAAGAATGGCAACATGACATATCAAAATTACAAGAGCAAGTGCAACAAATTTTGCTCTCGCAAAGAGCAACAAAAAATGACGTGGAAGTTTGGAAGAAAGGCATGGAAACTAAGATATATGGTTTGAAGAAAGGCGTGGAATCTAAGATGGATGGTTTGAAGAATGGCATAGATGGCATGGAATCTAAGATAGATGGCATGGAAGTTGGCATGGAATCTAAGATGGATGACATGGAAGCTAAGATCGATGAGAAAATGGAAAACATGAAGAATGATATAAAAGTAGACATGGAATGTTTGACAAAGTTGTTACAAGAAATTTTTCCTAATGGTGAAAAAATAGTAGAGGAAACTCATGATGAGAAAAAAATAAATGTTAATCGTGATTTCATAAAATCTAATGTTGGCGGGAGGAACCACCATATTCCAAAAATGGATATGAGGAATTTTGATGGAAAGGATCCTGTAACATGGATACTACATATGGAGCAATATTTTGATCTCCATAATGTGCAATGTTAGCCACCTATAAAAAAATTTCATACCAAATGGTGGCTAAATCTTTTTTATCCTTCAATAAACAGTTCATGTCCAAATTGTGAGTTCTTGAAGTCTTATGATGTCCTTGGTATTAATCTTCACTGCTGTTTCACTATTAGCCCTCAAGTACCTGTTGTTTACTAAGAGAAAAATTGCTTTTAAGGCTCCATTTTTCATTCATTCGCTTCACCATTTCACTCTTAAGAGATTCCATTTTTCACTCTTAAACCATTTCCAAATTTCCTCTATAAACCTTCATTTTAACCTCTAAACCATTCCAAATCCCTTTTTAAACCTTATGTCCCCCTTTCATTTGGTTTAAAAACCCTTTTCTCCCTTACCGGAACCCTCAAAATCCTCTGAAAAACCTTCATTTTGGCCCAAAAACTCGTTTTTTCAGCATTAAGGCCTTAAGCCCCTTTTGGCCTTAAGCCCCAGCCCCTCTTCCTTATGTGACCCAGAGCTGCGACTGAGCGCTAAGTCTCAATGCTTAATCGTAATCGACAATCGTAGTTTCCCTTTATCCTTTCCCTTTTCCTCCACAGATGTCGATCCCCCAATTTAATCTCAGCCGTCGAATCCACAAGAATCAAAGACCGAGATTCAATCGCGCTCCGCCCATAGCCCTCCGACATCATACCTGCCAATTTAATCCTAACCGTTGATCTCTCATACCAATCTAACAGCCAGCGCTTAATCGCACATCGAAAACTCAAACACCTCGGTGCTTGGCCTCTTTCCTTTTCTCCGATGCAATGTAATCCCAGCCGTTCATTCTGCCAGATTCGACGGTCCGCGGTCAATCGCATCATCACCTTTCTTCTCTCCCCTCGCACCATTCATGTCCTGCGTGATTCTGCGATACAATCTCTGCCTTTGATATTCTCAAATTTGACGGCCCACAATACTTCTGTTTTTCAAACCCCGCCCTTCTCTTTCTCCCCCATCGACAGATCTCGGCCGTCGATCCTCATGATCCGACGGCTCCCATTAATCCTTCCCGCCACTTTTCAAACCCCTCCACTTAAGTAAAAACCTTCCCGAACCCTTACTTTCCTTTATTTTTCCATTTCCCTGACGTTATGATCTAAACAAATCTAGATCGTTGATTTCTACAGATCAACGGCCATCGGGCCCCATCCATCCTCCCATACACCCTCCCTTACCTTTTCCTCTATTCATCCATTCACCCCATATTTTAATCCTAACTATCCATTCAGAAGATCTGATGGTCAGGACTTAACCCGATGACCCTTTTCACTCACCCGCTCCACGAAAGATCATCCCACATCACCGGGCCCACTACTCCTTCCACCCGTGCAACTCTGGGTCGATCGCGCTCAACCCGCGCCGTTTGATCTGGTGCCCCTCATCTGACGGCCAGAACCGCATATCGCATAATTTTTTCACCTGAATGTTAACATTCTAAAATTACGTGATATGGGTGGTTTTGAAAGGACAGGTGTCCGGTGATGTATGGAATCGCATTTTTTCGACCAAAATCTTAAACCGCTCGAATGTTGCACAAAGACCACTAATGGTTTTCCACTATACCGCTTCCCCCCTCTGCAATGTAACTCCTGATTTGATCCTAGCCATCGATCTCTGAGATCGGACGGTCCTAACTTAATTTCGCCCCCATTTACTTTTCACCTAATTCGCTCCTGAAATACTTCATCAGTCGATCTCGACCGTTCATTATTCTGATCAAACGACTCTTGTTTTATCACAACCACGATTCATTTTCCCTTCATATTTTCTCCCAAACGCTCCATCAAACAATCTTCGTCGTTGATTATCCTAGTCTAATGGTTCCTATTCATCCTTGCGCCAAAACTCCATTTGACCTGGTTAGCTGCTCTGCCAGGGTTTTCTTCACATTTTCCACTGCAAACATGTCTACCTCTTCACTGCCCCTCCACTCCAGAGCCTCTGCACGCATTCAAACCAATTTTGCAGGTTTTCTTAACGATTTGTTATGTTTGTTGTAGGATTTAATGGTGGTTGCTCTGTGTATTTCCACAATCATAGACAGGTGACTGATAATGTTCAGAGTGACGATTTTGACCTTAAATCAATGAAGAGAAGGAGCCAACGGGTTGCGAATTCGTGTTTTATTAGGGAGATCACAACCTTCGATCTTAGATGAAACCCGCCAATAGCAGAAATCTACCTCTATAAATAAATAAAAACAAAGTGTATCAGTATTGAAGACCCGAAGATGAAGATTAAGGCTTAATTAAGCCTAAACACAAATCAGAGGATAAATCACTGTGTTTATAAAAACAGAGAGTTATATCAGTCGAAGAAGGCCTCCACTACCACATCAAAGGCCAAAATATCCTCTTTAGCTACCAAAGTGCCACCTACAGTCTTAATAAATTAAATGAAGGCGGAGTTATTGCCTAAGTTAGTGATATTTTGTTTAAAGCAACCAGAGTTATTTCCAGACTGCCTAAAAGAGTTTTAAAGTCAAAAAAATCTACTAAGCAGCTAAATAATTAATGAAAACCAATTAATACAGAGGAAATATTAGAAAAATTCTCTATTGAGCCCCTCCAAGGCCAAGAAGCATTAACTTGTATTAGTTGAACCTAGAGATCTTTTCTTTCATCCCACCTCCTCTTTCTTCTATAAATACTTCTGTAGAAGATAATTTAAGGGTTGGTCTCTGGATATCTGTTGCATGTAAATAGTTTTCTGAAGCTGCTGAAGCCATGTTTGTAATTGAAGATACATAAGATGAGATGAGAAGTTTGAAGCTATAGAAACCTACTAGACTTGATGATTGTAACTGGTTTGAACATCAAATACAAATAGTTGATTTATGGGATCCTGTTCTATGTCAATGGTGATGTGTTTCTCACTGTAATTATTATTTTTCTTTATGTTTCCATTCTGTCCACTTTTCTCTGATAAATAACAGCAAATATAGAGCTAGGATTTACTCTTACAAGTACCCTACTCTCACTGATAAGCTTTATCTTTATGTTTTCCTCCAATTGTGTATTTAAGAATGATTTAATACAGTCCAAGCAGTCAAGGAATGTTGGTGAGCCCATGTATTACTGTCTAAACTTTAAACATTGTTCTTGAATGATATTTTCATTACATGCTAAGTAGAGTTGGACTAGGAAATTTTATGGTTTGCCCTCTCTTCTAGTTCTTTCTCCAAAGGTTGTTTGAAAGTTTCCCTTAAAAGTATGTTAAAAGCAGGCTAGTTTCAAAGTACTTACCTGATCTTAGACTAATTTTTATGTTTATCATGAATGTTTTCCTTTGGAATACGTTGAAATTCGGCTAAGTTAAAAGTATTTACTTGATCTTAAGCTATTCTAAGTGTTTTAAATGTTTTCTATTGAAAGTACATCAAAAGCAGGCTATTTTAAAAGTACTTACCTGATCTTAGATTACTTTTGTGTCTTTTCTTAAGTGCTTGCCAAAAGCAGGATAGTTTCAAAGTACTTACTTGATCTTATGATGCTCTTTTTTTCTTCATCTGTTCGATTTCCCTCACTCCATTTCTTATTTTTCCATTCCATAAAATCAACTTAAAGATATCCTTTGACATAGATGACTGGCCCCATGGACCACTCTTGAACCTTACTGTTTCAATTAAATCCTCTTATGACTCCATAGCCCAATGGATTAAAGCTGCTTATTGCCTATCTTATTAGCTGAACCATTCTCCCACTTATTTACATCTTCACCCTTCATATATTCTTCCTTCACCTTCATCGTATCCTTGCCCAACCAAAACCAAACAAAACCCTTGTTCTTAATAACTAGCCTAATATCACACTAAAAAGCCTTAAAAGATAAATCAATCTTTGCACTTATAGAGAGATCCCTCTCTAGATTCAGGAGGGCTAGATCCTGGAATCCAAAAGTGGTTCATATGTAGGCTTTGGAGCTTTGTATTTGCCAATCTTGCAAACTACGGAGACCTAACATTCTGGCGACTCCACTGGGGAGTTCTGAGTAAAATCTTTAAAACACAACACTCAGTATTCAGTGCAGTATAAGTAGCTTTCTTCAAGCACTACCAAGCATGTTGGTTATTATGATAGGACTTATTTGAATCAACAAAAAACTAAGTAACCCTTAAGATTCTCATAAAGCCTTATCAAACCTTGAAGGAATCAGCTAGCTAAGCCATAAGAGTAAACTCTCTTTGTCTCATCACCGTAGCTAAGTGTTGAAACAGATTTAGGACACTCTCATAACCCATAGGACTAAAAAAACTCATAAAACCAAAAATATTTCAAATTGGTATTCAAATCAATAAATGGTGGTGGACCATAAAACATTTTACCTTCTAAAGCTACAAATTTCCACCTAGTGACTCCACAATCCTAAACAGACCTAAAGACTCCACTGGGAAACCCATTACTTTCATAACATCATATAAACTCAGTTAAGAAGACTTTGAGGATTAAATTTTTCTTTCTAAAGATCAGTTAGCCTCTTAAAGATTGTCATATTTGGTTAAACTTTTCTTGTTAGTAGGTCTGAAACACAACATTGTGGCTTCAAAAATAATTCATACTAGGAGCCATCCTGACCCAAATCCTCCTGAGATAGTTGATAATCCTAAAAGAATCCTTAGGAAATATCCTAAGGCCAAAATTTCAACTATTGTTAGGTCACTTCATAGAGCTAATTATGTCCCTCAAAACCTTTCAAATCTACAAGATTCACAAGTTGACTTAAGAAACCCATTCAAAACTAGGTCACTTGAGGATATAGATCAGATAGATTTTGAGCCTTCACCTTCATCTCGGGATAGAAGTGAACATCTTGGTAGCAGAGAAACTACTCCACCTAATTTACATTTCCTTCATAATTTTGGTTCCTCTCATCCTAGATCTGCTCAACAATCTCTTGCTGGTCCATCTACTTCTGTTATACATACACCCACTGTTCAAACCACACCATGTCACCAACCACCTCCCTTCTTTCATCCTCCACATGTAAACCCCCCATTTTTTCCACAACCTCCTATCATGGCAACATGGTATGCCCCTCTAGTCCTTCCTTTACCTTTAGTCAATCTTCCACGGGACTATCAGTCCAAGATACCATTATATGATGCCAGTGGTGCTACTACTGCTTCACAACATGTGGAAAAGATGAATGACTATTTTGACAGAAATGAGATTGATGATGAAACTGTCAAACTTAGATTGCTTGCTCAAAGTTTAGGGGGAGAAGAAAGAAAATGGTTCAAAGGCTTGACCTCTAATATTATCAATGACCTTCAAGCCCTCCATTAGTTATTCCTAAACAAGTGGGAAGTTAAGAAAAACCCTCTCCAAATACTTTCAGATTACAATAACCTCAAAAGAAACACTAGGGAAAGTGTTCAAAATTATTGCACTAGATTCAATAGTGTGTATAATGCCTTACCCCCAGAATTGAAACCTCCACAAGGCTCAGCCTTGAACAAGTTTCCTGAAGGATTTGATCCCAAAATGGCCTATCAGCTAAGAGAAAGAGACCCTTTGACTCTAGAAGACATGCAAAAAGGAGCTCTTGCTATGGAAGTGAATTTGATGGAGAAAAGAGCAAGTTGGATGAGGAATGAGAAGAAAGTATCATTTAGGGAGGAATCTGCACCTTCCACATCTAGCTAAAAAATGGAAAGAATGATGGAGGAAATGATGAAAAATATGAGCATACTTGAGAGAGCACAAACTAGTCAAAACCAATCATCTCCCCAAAATAGAAATCAATCTCAAGACCAAAATCAGAATTTCAGGAGAAGCCAACCTCAAAATAGACCAAGAGACTCTGATCAGGAGATTATTCCTCCTTTTCATCAAAACTATGTAAGTGAGGTTGAAGAAATAATTGAACAAACAAAGTAAGATGATATAAACATGCTGGGAGTAGACAATGATTCTTTTAATGTTCCTCACAATAGGAAACAAGGTTTATACACACCCTATGATGATGGAAGAATGGAAGATGAAAGTTATTATCAAGAGTTGGTAAATGTCATCATAGAGACTCCAAAATAATATGACCTTAGGAGTAAAAAGAATCAGGAAGCTCCCAAGAAAAAAACCTCTGACAATTATACAAAAAACAACCCTGTGAACAAACCCAAAGTTACAAAAAAAAGACAAAACAATGGCTATAAATTCGAATCAAAACAAAGAGAAAGGCACTCAAATGAATGAAAAACAAAGTGCAGACCTTAGCAGCATTAGTACTTCAACTAGTGCTCCTGTTAAAACATTTTTGACCAATGTAAATAGAGGAAATCAGCAAGCTGATTTTGCTAATAGAATGGTGATTAATAAGGTTGAAACAAACATTGTAAAAAATCAGATGCGTTTTAGTTTGGAACAGGAAATTGCTAGGATCAAAATCTCTGTTCCCCTCACTGACTTAGTCACCCAAGATGTATATAGATCACAAATTTTGAAAGCCTTCAACATAGAAGAAAATAATGACACTGTCAACCTCAATGATGACCAACCAGAGCTCTTATTTGGTCCTAATATTGAAGGAAGATACCAAGAAGGGCCAGTTCCTCCTTTCTATGTTAGTTTGAAAATTCATGACAAAATTTTACACAATGCCATGCATGACTCAGGGGCCTCTCACAACTTAATGCCCAAAGTAATAATGGAGAATCTAGGCCTTGAAATCACTAGACCATACAAATATCTATACTCCTTTGACTCCAGTAGAGTGAAATTTTTAGGTTTGATCAAAGACCTTTGTGTAAACTTAGCTCAAATTCCAGCCAAGTGTTTAGTGATGGATATTGTAGTGGCTAATGTGCCCCCCAAGTATGGTATGTTGTTATAAAGATCATGGGGGGCTAAGTTACAAGGAACAATGCAAATGGATATGACATATGCTACCATCCCTGTTTTTAATCAAACCAGAAGACTTTATAGGGAATCTCATATGCAATACATGGTTAGTAGCTAAGAGAGACCAGAAAACTCTCCTCTTTATTCTGTTCATACAAACCTTGACTCATTTATTCTTTTCAATCATGAAACATTTGATGAGCAGGAAACCTTAACTGACCTAGTGGCCACTTCTCACTGTAACGTAGTGGCAGACACAGAAAAAGAGGAAGACAAGACAAAGGTATCAAAACAGTTTGCCAAAACAGAAAATCATAGCAAACTAATCATAGGTCTAGAGCTACAAAACAGTCATCCATTGGTTGTCAACTTTGAGAGTCAAGAGAAGAGTCCTCAACATACTAAAGACCATGAGGAACTAAACCAATTTCAACATGGTGTTGATTTACAAGAACAATCTAAAAGCACACAAGATAAAGAGGATACTAGTCAACTAGTAATTCTAAAAACAGTCCTCTTTGGAGCATGAACTTTGATGGGTCTTGCAGTAGAAATGATGCCGGAGCAGGCATATGAATACAAAACACTGAAAAAAATCATGTTGAAGGGCATTCCTACAGGTTAAACTTTCACTGTACCAATAACATAGTTGAGTATGAAGCTCTCCTTTTAGGCCAACACTTATTGAAGAAATTAGGGGCCAAAAGGATCAAAGCTCATGGGGATTCAGAGTTTATTATTAGGCAAGTGAATGGGGAATATAGTTCCAAACACCCCAGAATTAGAGCCTATAGAAATGATGTCATGGATTTATTGAAAACATTTGATGAATTCCAACTTGTATTTGTCCCAAGAAACTAAAATATCCTTGCCAATGGTTTAGCCTTTGCTGCTAGAAATTGTCTAACACCTTATGAAACTAAAAAATGCACCACCCAAATCAAATTTAGACCAGCTGTCCCAGACAATGAAAAATATTGTCAAGTGTTTGATGGAGATAAACAAGTAGAAGACTTCCTACAGTCCAGAAATGAATTTGAGCTGCCAAGTTCAGATTCAGAGTATGAACCAGACTGTCCTATGGAAGAAAACCCACTTGATGACGAAGTAAAGTCTCCAGAGATTTCTAAGATAAATCTGTTAGCTAATAAACTTGAACATACAACAGAAGTTAGTGTAGATTTAGAAAAAGAAGAACTAGAAATGCTGCAATCTAACACTCAAAACTTGCCAAAAGGATTGGTCCCATTAGAAGAGTTGTTTGATTTCAATGATGTTTCCAAAAAACCAAAACTAGAACCTATTGAAACTGAAGTAGAAGAGTGTAATATAAGCAATAAACTAAAGCCAAAAATGATTAAACTGTCTAAAATATTGCCAGCTCACATCAAACTGAAATATATTGAGTTGTTTAAGGAATTTTCTGATGTATTTGCATGGAGCTATGAAGATCTAAAATCTTATGACACAGATATAATTTAGCATAAGATACCCCTCAAAGAAAACCAGAAGCCCTATAAACAAAAATTGCGCAGAATAAACCCTCTTCAATTACCCATGGTTGAGAAAGAAATTAAAAAAATGTTTGATGCTAGAATTATAGTCCCTATTAGATATTCAGATTGGGTGTCTAATCTTGTGTCAGTTAGGAAAAATTCAGGACAAATAAGGCTTTGTATTGATTTTATGAACTTAAACAGACCCTCATTAAAGGACAACTACCCTTTACCCAAGATGGATCATATTTTACAAAATGTAGTTGGTTCTAAAAGGATTTCTTTGTTAGATGGCTTTTCAGGTTACAATCCAATACTGGTACATCCTGATGATCAAATCAAAATAACCTTTACCACACCTTGGGGTACTTTCATGTATGTGAAAATGCCTTTTGGTTTAATAAATTCTGGTGCCACATTTCAGAGAGCCATGGATATTGCATTCTCAGAAGAATTAGGCTTCTTCATCATTATTTACCTTGATGATATCACTGTTTTTTCCAAAACAAATGAGGAACACCTAGAACACTTGAGAAAAGTCTTTGAGAAATGTAGAAAATATGAGTTATCTTTAAATCCATAAAGATAATGGTTGTTCTCCAAGAAGGCAAACTACTTGGACACATCATATCAGAAGAAGGCATAAAGATAGACCCAAAGAGGATTGATGGTATATTGCAAATCAACCATCCGAGAAACATCAAGGAACTTCAATCTTTCATTGGGAAGATTAATTTCTTGAGAAGGTTCATACCCAATCTAGCTGAACTCCTTAGAAACATGACAAATATGCTCAAAAATGAAGAAGGAGTTAAATGGACCTTAGAAGCAAAGAAATCATTTGAACTGGTAAAACAAGCATTAACCAAAACACCAGTTCTTATTAGCCCTGATTTTACAAAAGATTTTTTCATTTTTTCATTTTCATCAGAACACACAGTGGCTGTTGTCCTATTACAAAAAAAATTGAAGGGACAAGAGCAGCCAATTGCATTTTTTAGTAAGGCATTGAGAGATGCACTTCTGAAGTACAATATCATGAAAAAACAGGTCTTTTTCTTAGTTAAAGCCTTAAAAGACTTTAGAGTTTACATTTTACATTCCCACATAATTGCATTTGTGCCAAATTCAGTTGTAAAAGACATTTTAACCCAGGACCCAGATGGAAAAAGAGGAAAGTGGATTGCTGTGATACTTGAATATGATTTAGAAATCAAGCCCACTAAACTCATAAAATTCTAAGGACTAGCAAGATTAATGGCTGAGTCTAATTTCGAAGCTCTTGATATAAACATGTTAGAGGCATTAGATGAACAGGAGGAGTTGCAACTCCCATTATCGAAGATCATTTTCTGTTTTCATCTTGGTATGCTGATATTTTATATGTTTTGCTCAATTTAAATACACCTCCTTGTTTGTCTAAAAAAAAGGCAAGATTTTTAAAGTTGAGAGTTGTTAACTACTACATTTTGGATAAATGTTTATATTGGAAAAATGCTAGTGGATTATTGCTTAAATTTTTGCCTGAGAATGATGCAGATAAGATCAAGCATGAGTTACATGAAGGATAATGTGGAGGCCACCTCTATTGGAAGACAACTACCAATAAAATCCTTAGAGCTGGTTACTATTGGCCCACCCTCTTTCAAGATGTCCACAAAATGATTATTGCCTGTCACAAATGTCAACTCTTTGAAGGCAAAAGAAAATTGCTTCCCTTACCCTTGCATCCAATCACTGTTGAAGCTCCTTTTCAACAGTGGGGTCTAGACTTCATTGGGGAAATCCATCCAGCCTCATCTACCCAACATAGATGGATCCTCACTACAACAGATTTTTTTACCAAATGGATAGAAGCCATCCCCTCTAGGCAAGCGACTAACTCTGTCATCATAAAATTCCTTGAAAATCATATCCTATCTAGATTTGGCTGTCCTAGGAAGATTATCACTGACAATGCTGCTGCATTTGGATCCAAAAATATGGTTGAATTATGTCATAAATATCAGATTAAATTGGGCCATTCTACTACTTATTACCCTCAAGGTAATGGGTTAGAAGAATCCTCAAATAAGAGTTTGGTAAATATAATCAAAAAGTTGTTGGAAGACAATAATAAATCATGGCACACAAAGCTAGTACATGCATTATGGGCTGACATATTAACACTTAAGAAATCAATTGGAATTTCACCCTACCAGCTAGTTTATGGAGCAAATGAAATTTTTCCAACCAGTCTAGGGGTGCCAGTCATGAAGCTGATCCAAGAAGTACAGTCTGAGGATAATGATATGACAAGAAGAATCAATCAGACTATACATCTTCAAAAAACCAGAGAGGAGGTCTACAACAGAGCACTATAGAAGCAAGAAAACATCAAGAAGTTGTTTGATAAGAGAATCAAGGCCAGTGATTTCAACATTGGTGACAAATTTTTGAAGTGGGATTCTAGGAGAGAAGATAAGAGAAAACATGGGAAATTTGATAACTTATGGCTAGGCCCTTATCTCATTCATTCTACTGTTGGTAATAATGCTTATTTCTTGCAGGACATGAATGGAACTGAACTCTTTGGAGGTCTTGTCAATGGTAGAATGCTCAAAAATTATTTTTCTTGACTGTACTAGTTTGAAGCTTTTTTATTTTTTCCTCATCATAAATATCACATCCATCATTGCATTCAAATTTAGAAAAAGAAAAAATAATAAAAATAATAAAAATAGAAAAGAGGGCAGAATGAAAACAAGAAAGGTACAGCCCCATACCAAAAAAGAGAAATAAAATCTGAAAGTGTGCAAGCTCAAATGCCACACCTAAAACACACTTCTAGTTAGTCATATAGCCTAATCATGACTAATTAGTTTTTCAATTTACTGCTGATAGGTTAGTGAATTAGATCAGCCAAACAACTCAATCTTGGCTTATCAGTAAGGTAGATTAGGATAGAAAAATGAAGGTTCAAACAAGCTCAAAATCTGAACCTATGAATCTCAAAAAGGGAATGGCTCTAATTAGATCAAGTCTTGAGCCAAATATAGAAAACAAACTGGTTCTAATATGCCCAAAACTTGAACCAGGAAAGAAATAAAGATAGCTCAAACAAATTCGAAACAGAGCTGAAGAAATAATGAAGGATGTTTTTTATTTTCAAATCTTAAGCCTTCACAATTTTGTTTTAAATTTTTCTGCAAATTTTAGTCTATGTGCAACTTTTTTTTATGCCATAGATCAATAGCAAGTCAAACTGCTTAATCCTGGCTTGGTTGCTTTTAAATTTCCTGTTTTAGAATTTAGAGAATAAAGATCTATCAGACAGTCTAATCCTGGCAGATAATAGCTAGGTAGTGAATTTATGAGTTCAACAGTTTAATATGAACTCATGGAGAAATAAGATTAGACTTAGATTATTTTCTTGTTGTTCAAAAAAATTAAATGTTGATGAAAAGGTTTGCAAGTCCAAATGCACCTTCTGAAGAAAAAATGTTAGGAATTAGGTTGTGTAGGTAGTTGTCTGGGGAAGAATTTTTCTACTGATATCAATGTTCTAATCATCTTTCAAGCAGCTAATCAAAGAATAGGAAAAGGTTGTCAAAAATGCAAGATACTGATCTACATTCCAGAGATGAATTTCTGTGGTTCTTGACACCTCCAAGGAGCTGCCATCCCAAGTTGGAGCCATTGTTAGCCACCTATAAAAATTTGTCATACCAAATGGTGGCTAAATCTTTTTTAGCCTTCAAGAAATCATTCATGTCCAAATTGTGAGTTCTTGAAGTCTTATGATGTCCTTGGTATTAATCTTCACTTCTATTTCACTATTAGCCCTCAAGTACCTGATGTTTACTAAGACAAAAACTGATTTTAAGGCTCCATTCTTCATTCATTCGCTTCACCATTTCACTCTTATGAGATTCCATTTTTCACTCTTAAACCATTTCCAAATTTCCTCTATAAACCTTCATTTTAACCTCTAAACCATTCCAAAACCCTTTTTAAACCTTATGTCCCCTTTTCATTTGGTTTAAAACCCCTTTTCTCCCTTACCATAACCCTCAAAATCCTCTGAAAAACCTTCATTTTGGCCCAAAAACCCGTTTTTTCAGCATTAAGGCCTTAAGCCCCTTTCGGCCTTAAGCCCCTTTCGGCCTTAAGCCCCAACCCCTCTGCCTTATGTGACCCAGAGCCACGACTGAGCACTAAGTCTCAACGCTTAATCGCAATCGACAATCACAGTTTCCCTTTATCCTTTCCCTTTTCCTCCTCCGATGATGATCCCCTGATTTAATCTCAGCCGTCGAATCCACAAGAACTGACGGCCGAGATTCAATCGCGCTCCGCCGATAGCCCTCCGACATCATACCCACCGATTTAATCATGACTGTTGATCTCTCATACCGATCTGAAGGCCAACGCTTAATCGCACATCGCAAACTCAAACACCCTGGTGCTTTGGCCTCTTTCCTTTTCTTCGATCTGATGTAATCCCAGTTGTTTATTCTGCCAGATCCGACGGTTCGCGCTTAATCACATCATCGCCTTTCTCCCCTCCCCTTGCACCATTCATGTCCTGCGCGATTCTGCGATACAATCTCTGCCATTGATCTTCTCAAATCTGACGGCCCACAATACTTCTACTTTTCAAACCCTGCCCTTCTCTTTCTCCCCCATCGATAGATCTCGGTCGTCGATTCTCATGATCCGACGACTCCCATTAATCCTTCCCACCACTTTTCAAACCCCTCTTCTTAAGTAAAAGCCTTCCTGAGCCCTTACTTTCCTTTATTTTTCCATTTCCCCGACATTATGATCTAAACAAATCTATACCGTTGATCTCTACAGCTCAACGGCCATCGAGCCCCATCCATCCTCCCAGTCACCCTCCCTTACCTTTTCCTCTATTCATCCATCCACCCCATCTTTTAATCCTAACCGTCCATTCAGAAGATATGACGGTCGGGACTTAACCCGATGACCCTTTTCACTCACCCGCTCCACGACAGATCATCCCACGTCACCGGGCCCACTACTACTTCCACCCGTGCAACTCTGGGTCGATCACGCTCAACCCACGCCATTCGATCTGGTGCCTCTCATCTGACAGTTAGAACCGAATATCTCGTAATTTTTGCGTCTGGATGTTAACATTCCAAAATTACGCGATATGGGCGATTTTGAAAGGACAGGTGTTGCGCGATGTATGGAATCGTTTTTTTTTCGACCAAAATCTTAAATTGCTCGAACACCGCGCGAAGACCACTAATTTTTTTCTGCTATACCGCTCCCCCCTCTACAATGTAACTCATGATTTGATCCTGGTTGTCGATCTCTAAGATCGGATGGTCCTAACTTAATTTCGCCCCCATTTACTTTTCACCTAATTCGCTCCCGAAAGACTTCATCAGTCGATCTCGACCGTTCATTATTCTGATCAAACAGCTCTCGTTTTATCACAACCCTGAGTCATTTGCTCTTCATATTTTCTCCCAAACGCTCCATCAAACGATCTCTGCCATTGGTTATCCTAATATAACGGTTCTTATTCATCCTTGCACCCAAACTCCATTTGACCTGGTTAGCTGCTCTACTAGGGTTTTCTTCACATTTTTCGCTGCAAACACGTATACCCCCTCACTGCCCCTCCACTCCAGAGCCTCTGCATGCATTCGAACCAATTTCGCAGGTTTACTTAACGATTTGTTGTGTTTTTTGTAGGATTTAATGGTGGTTTCTCTGTGTATTTCCACAGTCATAGACAGGTGACTGATAAGGTTCAGAGTGACGATTCTGACCTTAAATCAATGAAGAGAAGGAGTCGGCAAGTTGCGAATTCATGTTTTATCAGGGATATCACAACCTTCGATCTCAAATGAAACCTGCCAATAGAATAAAGCCACCTGTATAAACAAATAACAACAAAGTGTATCAGTATTGAAGACCCGAAGATGAAGATTAAGGCTTAATTATGCCTAAACACAGATCAGAGGATAAATCACTGTGTTTATAAAAACAAAGAATTATATCAGTCGAAGAAGGCCTCCACTGCCACATCAAAGGCCAAAATATCCTCTTCAGCTACCAAAGTGCCACCTACAGTCTTAATAAATTAAATGAAGGCAGAGTTATTGCCTAAGTCAGTGATATTTTGTTTAAAGCAGCCAGAGTTATTGCCAGCCTGCCTAAAAGAGTTTTAAAGTCAAAAAAATCTGCTAAGCAGCTAAACACTTAATGAAAACCAATTAATACAGAGGAAATATTATAAAACTTCTCTATTGAGCCCCTCAAAGGCCAAGAAGCATTAACTTGTATTAATTGAACCTAGAGATCTTTTCTTTCATCCCACCTCCTCTTTCTTCTATAAATACTTCTGTAGAAGATAATTTAGGGGTTGGTCTCTGGATATCTGTTGCATGTAAATAGTTTCCTGAAGCTACTAAAGCCGTGTTTGTAATTAAATATACAGAAGCTGAGATGAGAAGTTTGAAGCTGTAGAAACCTACTATACTTAATGATTGTAACTGGTTTGAACATCAAATACAAATAACTAATTTATGGGATCCTGGTCTATGTCAATGGTGATGTGTTTCTCACTGTAATTGTTATTTTTCTTTATGTTTCCATTCTGTCCACTTTTCTTTGATAAAGAACAGCAAATATAGAGCTAGGATTTACTCTTACAAGTACCCTACTCTCACTAATAAGCTTTACCTTTATGTTTTCCTCCAATTGTGTATTTAATAATGATTTAATACAGTCCAAGCAGTCAAGGAATGTTGGTGATCCCATGTCTTACTATCTAAACTTTAAACATTGTTCTTGAATGATATTTTCATTACATGCTAAGTAGAGTTGGACTATGAAATTTTATGGTTTTCCCTATCTTCTAGTTCTTTCTCCAAAGGTTGCTTGAAAGTTTCCTTTAAAAGTATGTTAAAAGCAAGCTAGTTTCAAAGTACTTACCTGATCTTAGACTACTTTTTATGTTTATCATGAATGTTTTCCTTTAGAATACGCTGAAAGCAGGCTAAGTTAAAATTCTTTACTTGATCTTAAGCTATTCTAAGTGTTTTAAATGTTTTCTATTGAAAGTACATCAAAAATAGGCTAGTTTAAAAGTACTTACATGATCTAGATTACTTTTGTGTCTTTTCTTAAGTGCATGCCAAAAGCAGGATAGTTTCAAAGTACTTACTTGATCTTAGGTTGCTCTTTGTTTCTTCATCTGTTTGATTTCTTTCACTCCATTTCTTATTGTTCCATTCCATAAAATCAACTTAAAGAGATCTTTTGACATAGATGACTTGCCCCATGGACCACTCTTGAACCTTGTTGTTTCAATTAAATCCTCTTATGACTCCATAGCCCAATGGATTAAAGTTTTTTCTTGCCTATATTATTAGCAGAACCATTCTCCCACTTATTTACACCTTCACCCTTCATATAGACTTCCTTCACCTTCATCATATCCTTGCCCAACCAAAACAAAACAAAACCCTTGTTCTTAATAACTAGCCTAATATCACACTAAAAAGCCTTAAAAGATAAATCAATCTTTGCACTTATAGAGAGATCCCTCTCTGGATTCAGAAGGGCTAGATCCTAGAATCCCAAAGTGGTTCATATGTAGGCTTTGCAGCTTTGTATTTTCCAATCTTTCAAACTACGGAGACCTAACATGAAAAACACACAAAAGGTACACATTGCAACTTTACATTTAGAAAAAAATACATTTGTATGGTATCGATGGCTTCGCTCCCATAAAAAAATTGTTACTTGGTCAATTTTTACAGAGGAAATGATAGCACATTATGAGGATACAAAGAGAAACACCTTCTTTAGCCAATTGATAAATCTCAAACAAAAGGGTTTAGTGGGGGAGCACATTGAGGACTTCCAAAAAATTGAATATAAGGGTAACTGATATTCCAGAGGAACACAGGATTGATCTCTTCATAGGTACTTTAAAGGATAACATCCAACATGAAGTTCGCGTTTTGGAACCTGATTCATTGGAGAAGGCATTCAGGTTGGCAAGAAAAATTGAATGTAAAATTATGGCCACAAGGAAGCCTACCACTCACTTCTATAAAGAGGGAAGTGTTGCTACTCCTAGATTTCCACAACCTACAAGGTTGACACCACAACAATTGGAAGAAAAAAGAGCAAAAGGACTTTTCTATAGTTGTGATAGAAAATACACTAAAGGTCATAAGTGTGCTGAGAAGAAATTATTTTACATAGATTGTGAAGAGGAAGAAGAAAATGAACAAGAAGAGGATATACACCAGGAACCAACTCAAGAAGAGGAAGAAATGAGTCTGACCATATCGTGTAATGCATTGGCAGGAATTACCACTCCTCAAACTCTCAAGATAGAAAAAAATATCAAGAAGAAAAAGGTAATAGTGTTGATTGGTTCAGGTAGTACCCATAATTTCATTCATTGTAAGGTAGCCAAGGAATTGAATTGTTTCCTATACCCAGCACCAGAATGTCAAGTGATGGTTTCAAATGGAGGAACTATAAATTGCTCTAGAAAATGCCATAATATCAAGATAACCATGGGGGAATATGTATTTAATATTCCAATTATTTCCATTCCTATTGGAGGTGTTGATGTTGTACTAGGAGTACAATGGTTACAATCTTTGGGGATGGTAGCTTTTAATTTTCAAGAACTTTTCTTGAAATTTTTTTTGAGAAGTAAAGGAAGTTGAATTATGGGGTATTGCATGGAAGCTGGGAAATATAACAAGATCTAATGTCATGACAAAGCTTCTAAGGAAATAACAACGAGGCATAATTGCCCAATTATGCTCACTAGAAGTTCCAACATCAAAATCATCTATTTCTGCAGATCTCCAAAAAGTCTTGGACAATCATTCCAAGGTTTTTGAAACTCCAAAAGGACTACCACCTATTCGTGATCATGATCATGCTATTCATTTGATTCCAGGAAGTGTTCCTCCAAACATCAGGCCTTATAGATATCCTTATGTCTAAAAGAGCGAAATTGAACGTATTATTGCAGAAATGTTAGAGGCGAGTATAATTCAACCGAGTCAAATTTCTCTCTCTGCTCCTGTAGTATTGGTACACAAGAAGGATGGATCATGGTGCATGTGTCCGGATTATAGGGATTTCAATAAACTCACCATTAAAGATAAATTTCCCATTCCTGTGATTGATGAATTATTGGATGAATTACATGGAGCAATTTATTTTACCAAATTGGATCTGCGTTCAGGGTATCATCAAATTAGAATGAAGACTGGAGATATTCTGAAAACAGCATTTCGAACTCATGAGGGTCATTATGAAGTTTTGGTCATGCCTTTTGGCCTTACTAATTGAACTTCTACATTTCAAGGGTTGATGAATCCATTTTCAAACCCTTCCTTAGAAAATTTGTGCTAGTATTTTTTGATGATATACTAATCTACAATAGGTCTTGGAAGGATCATGTTCAACATGTCGACAGGGAGCTCAAACTATTGCAGGAGAAACAATTATATGCAAAAACATCCAAATTTTTCTTTGGAGTGCAAGAGGTGGAATATCTGGGTCATATTGTATCTCACGAGGGTGTTAAGGTAGAGCCTAACAAAATTAAAGCCATTAAGGAATGGAAAGTCCCCTCAACCATTAAGCAGTTGTGAGGATTTCTCGGTTTAACAGAGTATTATCGCAAGTTTGTTAAAAATTATGGGAGATTATTAGCACCTCTAACAACATTATTGAAGAAAGATGCATTTTCATGGACTCTTGAAGCAACTAAGGCCTTTGAACATCTTAAAGAGGCAATGTGCCTAGCACCGGTCTTAGCTACACCAGACTTCACAAAAACTTTTATTGTGGAATGTGATGCCTCAGGAAATGGAATTGGTGTTGTTTTAATGCAAGAAGGAAGACCCATTTCTTTTGAAAGTTGTTTAATCAAAGGAAGGTATTTACAAAATGCTATTTATGAGAAGGAAATGTTGGCAATACTACATGCATTAAAGAAATGGAGACCTTACCTAATGGGAAGACACTTCAAGGTAAATACTAATCATGATAGTCTTAAAAACTTTTTGGAACAAAGACTATCTTTAGAAGAGCAGCAAAAATGGGTCACAAAGATGTTGGGTTATGACTTTGAAATAATATACAAAAAAGGGAAGCTAAATGTTGTTGTAGATGCACTCTCAAGAAAGAATGAAGGGGTGGAAGCATTACTTTGCACAACTTCTATTATCCAACCAGATTGGATAACCGAAGCAAGAGATGAATGGAAGAAGGACGAAGAAGTGTGGACACTCATTCAAAAGTTGCAGCAAGATCCTAATACATCTGATACATTTAGTTGGAAAATTCCTGCCAGTGCATTACATGATATGGTCGGACTCATTTCTTCTTCTTCTAGGGTTGCTTCCTAGTGTATATCCTCTTCTTTTGAAGTTTCTTATCATTTTCTTCCTCCTCTTCACAATTTAAGTAAAATAATTTCTTCTCAGCACACTTATGAACTTTAGTGTATTTTCTATCACAACTATAGTGTTTTGAAGCCAGCTCCAAAAATATAAGAAAAGAGATATCAACGCCTTAGAAATAAGCCACTTCGAGAGGGCAACCTCCAATACATTACATGAATGAACAATTCTTGGATGATACAAATTATAAAACCTCCTTTCTATATATAGGATTCCATGGGGCCACAATGTAATCGTAGTGGGGCCACAATGTAATCCTAGCCGACCTAACAATAATAATTTAAGGGCACAATAATAACAATATGGGGGTAACAGGGGTCCAATAATAACAATAAGGGGGTTACACTAACAACAATAAGGGACTATACTAGTAATATAGGGACCTAACATGCCCCTCTCCTTCAAAAAAGTGTTGTCCTCAATACTTGAGTAGCTCTGGGTGCTTTTGTATAAAATTCTCATCCTCCCATGTAGAATCTTCAGTGGGTAAGTTCTTCCACTTGATGAGATACTCTGAAATTGATCGATTCCGTAGCTGTCGAGTTCTTGTTTCCGTGACCGCTTCAAGTTCCAATATGATTTTTCCTTCCTCATCAAGTTCTGGCAATATTGTTTGAACTAGAAGATTTTCACCTATAACCTTCTTTAAGCATGAAACATGGAAAATTGGATGCACTCGTGAAGAAGCAGGAAGCTCCAATTTGTATACCATAGTACCAATATTTTGCAACACCTTGTAAGGACCATAGTACTTTGGCGATAATTTATTATCCTTCTTTGCTTGCTTGAGGGACATTTGTTTGTATGGTTGTAGCCGTAAAAATACCCAATCTCCTACATCAAAACTTCTCTCGCTACGATGTTGATCTGCCTGTTGTTTCATTCGATTTTGTGCCAAATTCGGGTTATCCTTTAAGAGTTGGAGAACTTCTTGCTGATGCTCGATGTGATCTTCCACTGCTTGAACCTTCGAATTTTCCCTTAAATATGATGTGATTGATGGTGGATGATATCCATAAAGTGCCATAAATGGGGTCATTTTTGCTGCAGTATGGAAGGAAGTGTTATACCACCATTCAGCGAGAGGTAACCACTTGACCCATTGTGTTTGTTTATCAGATACAAAACAACGAAGATATCCTTCCAAACATTTATTTACTATCTCGGTTTGACCATCAGATTGAGGATGATAAGATGAGCTATGAGCTAATTGAGTACCCAAACAAGAAAATAACTCCGTCCAAAAATTTCCGGTAAAAATGGGATCTCTGTCGCTCACAATAACCCTTGGGCTTCCATGTAGCTTTTGAATTCTGTCCATAAATGTAGTAGCAACTGTACTTGCTTTACATGGATGAGATAATGCACAAAAGTGTGCATACTTGGTAAGTCTATCAACTACCACCATGATGACACTCTTTCCTTTGGACTTAGGTAAACCTATGATAAAATACATTGAAATCTCCTCCCAACGTTGACTTGGAATGGATAAAGGTTGTAGAAGTCTCAGGGTCTTAATTGTCTCAACTTTATTCTACTGGAAAACCAAACATTCCGCCACAAACTTTTGAATATCAGATTTAAGGCCATCCCAAAAAAATTCTTTCTTCACCCTGTGGTAAGTTTTTAAAAATCCGGAGTGTCCTCCTAAAGGAGAAGTGTGCAATTCCAGAAGAATCTTTTGTTTTAGTTGGGAATTCTTACAAAGATATAAGCGATCTTTGTACCATCAGGAATAATTTTTCCAACTAAATGTATCAGATGTACTAGGATCTTGCTGCAACTTTTGAATGAGTGTCCATACGTCTTTGTCCTTCTTCCATTCCTCTCTTGCTTCGGTTATCCAATCTGGTTGGATAATAGAAATGGCACAAAGCAATGCTTCCACCTCTTCATTCTTTCTTGAGAGTGCATCTGCAACAACATTAAGCTTACCTTTTTTGTAGAGTATTTCAAAGTCATAACCCAACATCTTTGTGACCCATTTTTGCTGCTCTTCTGAAGATAGTCTTTGTTCCAAAAAGTTTTTAAGACTATCATGATCAATTTTTACCTTGAAATGTCTTCCCATTAGGTAAGTTCGCCATTTCTTTAGTGCATGCAGTATTGCTAACATTTCCTTCTCATAAATAGGTTTATGTAAATACTTTCCTTTGATTGGACAACTTTCAAAGGCAATGGGTCTTCCTTCCTGCATTAAAACAGCACCAATTCCATTTCATGAGGCATCACATTCCACAATAAAGGTTTTTGTGAAGTCTGGCGTAGCTAAGACTGGTGCTAGGCACATTACCTCTTTAAGATGTTAAAAGGCCTTAATTGCTTCAGGAGTCCATGAAAATGCATCTTTCTTCAATAATGTTGTTATAGGTGCTGTTATTCTCCCATAATTCTTAACAAACTTGCGATAATACCTTGTTAACCCGAGAAATCCTCACAACTGCTTTATGGTTGTGGGGACTTTCCATTACTTAATGGCTTTAATTTTGTTAGGGTCTACCTTAACACCCTTGTGAGATACGATATGACCCAGATATTCCACCTCTTGTACTCCAAAGAAACATTTGGATGTTTTTGCATATAATTGTTTCTCCTGCAATAGTTTGAGCACCCTGTCAACATGTTCAACATGATCCTTCCAAGACCTGTTGTAGATTAGTACATCATCAAAAAATACTAGCGCAAATTTTCTAAGGAAGGGTTTCAAAATGGACTTCATCAACCCTTGAAATGTAGAAGGTGCATTGGTAAGGCCAAAAGGCATGACCAAAAATTCATAATGACCCTCATGAGTTCGAAATTCTGTTTTTGGAATATCTTTAGTCTTCATTCTAATTTGATGATATCCGGAACGAAGATCCAACTTGGTAAAATAAATTGCTCCATGTAATTCATCCAATAATTCATCAATCATGGGAATGGGAAATTTATCCTAAATGGTGAGCTTATTGAGCTCCCTATAATCCGAACACATGCGCCATGATCCATCCTTCTTGTGTACCAATACTACAGGAGCAGAGAAATAACTTTGGCTAGGTTGAATTATACCTACCTCTAACATTTCTGCAATCATACATTCAATTTCACTCTTTTGGACATAAGGATATCTATAAGGCCTGATGTATGGAGGAACACTTCCTGGAATCAAATGAATAGCATGATCATGATCACGAATAGGTGGGAGTCCTTTGGGAGTTTCAAACACCTTGGAATGATTGTCCAAGACTCGTTGGAGATCTACAGAAATAGATGATTTTGATGTTGGAACTTCTAGTGAGCATAATTGTGCAATTACGCCTCATTGTTATTTCTTTAGAAGCTTTGTCATGACATTAGAGCTTATTATCTTTCCTGGATTCCCTGCAATACCCCGTAATTCGACTTCCTTTCCTTCTGAAAAAAATTTCAAGAAAAGTTCTTGAAAATTAAAAGCTATCTTCCCCAAAGATTGTAACCATTGTACTCCTAGTAAAACATCAGCACCACCCATAGGAATGGAAATCAATGGACTATTCAATATATATTCCCCCATGGTTAGCTTGATATTATGGCATTTTCTAGAGAAATTTATAGTTCCTCCATTTGCAACCATCACTTGACATTCTGGTGTTGGGTATAGGAAACAATTCAATTCCTTAGCTACCTTACAATGAATAAAATTATGGGTGCTACCTGAATCAATCAACACTATTACCTTTTTCTTCTTGATATGTCCTTATATCTTGAGAGTTTGAGGTTTGGTAATTCCTGCCAATGCTTTACACGATATCGTCGAACTCATTTCTTCCTTTTCTAGGGTTGTATCCTAGTGTATATCCTCTTCTTGTTCATTTTCTTCGTCCTCTTCACAATCTATTTAAAATAATTTCTTCTCGGCACACTTATGACCTTTAGTGTATTTTCTATCAAAACTGTAGCAAAGCCCTTTTGCTCCTTGTTCTTCCAATTTTTGTGGTGTCAACCTTGTAGGTTGTGGAAATCTAGGCGTAGCAACACTTCCTTCTTTATAGAAGTGAGTGGTAGGCTTCCTTGTCGCCATAATTTTACATTCAATTTTTCTTTCCAACCTAAATGCCTTCTTCAATGAATCAGGTTCCAAAACGTGAAATTCATGTTGGATGTTATCCTTTAAAGTACCTATGAAGAGATCAATCCTATGTTCCTCTGGAATATTAGTTACCCTTATATTCAATTTTTGGAAGTCCTCAATGTGCTCCCCCACTAAACCCTTTTGTTTGAGATTTATCAATTAGCTAAAGAAGGTGTTGCTCTTTGTATCATCATAATGTGCTATCATTTCCTCCGTAAAAATTGACCAAGTGACAATTTTTTACAGGAGCAAAGCCATCGATACCATACAAATGTATTTTTTTCTAAATGTAAAGTTGCAATGCATACCTTTTGTGTGTTTTTCACATTATGGAGATCAAAATATTGCTCCATCTACAATATCCATGTTACAGGATCCTTGCCATCAAACTTCCTCATATCCATATCTAGAATATGGTGGTTCTTCCCGCCAACATTAGAGTTTATGAAGTCACGATTAACATTTATTTTTTTCTCATCATGAGTTTCCTCTACTATCTTTTCACCATTAAGAAACATTTCTTGTATCAACTTTGTCAAACCTTCCATGTCTGCTTTTAGATCATTCTTCATGTTTTCCATGTTGTCTTTCATTATTTTATCGATCTTAGCTTCCATGTCATCCATCTTAGATTCTGTTGTCAATCCTAGAGACAACCTTGAGTTGCAAAAGACCAGTGCCTAGGACATCTTATATAGCAAAGAGAAAAATGATATGAGAGGGATAACTAGTAAGACAAGGCTCTCATGATGTTTCTTGTAACAGGAAAATTAACTTGAACGGGACCAAAACTTCCAGAAGTTAATAACAGAGAAAGCAATATTGCAGAGGCAAGATGTGAAACTCTAACACGAATTGTAGCAGACAATTCGAAAGCAGTTTAACTGCAAAGAGGGCTGGATTCTAAACACTTCAGAGAGATTGGTAATCATAGAGTATCTATTGCATACGTAGAATAAAGAGAATACTCATTGTTGTTGAGACAACATCCAGAAACATATACCAGCATGTGGTGGGCTTGTGAAATCAAGAATCCACACATGAAGAAAACATTTGTAAATAACATCTCATAGCGGTCAATATAGCAGAAATGCGGATGAATTGGAAATGAAACAGTATATCACACCTGAGCCATATTTAAAGTGCCGAAAAGCTTATGACATAAGTATCGACAAGGATAAATTTATATCAGAAACAGTGGGCTACTCGCATTCCAGAATGTGACACGAGATAAATGGATATAAACGAAATTAATGGCTAAGCTACAACACATAAGAAAGAAGTACACGCTGTAAAGCACCAAGATCAGAATCCTCCTTAAAGATCAAACTCCTTCACATTGAAACCCAACGGGCTCTTCACATTTGTATTAAAACTTTCACAAAATGCATACAAGACATTCTTTTACAGTCAATTCTTAAGAAAATTTGGAACCTCTTTTGCTCTTTTGATTTTGCTTATATAGACACCTCCATACATGAGCGAGAAGATATTTTCTGAAAATATCTTCTTCGCATGCCAAAAATTTGTTAAAGGTCCTTATCAAAATGATCAAAACTTATGATGAGGAATGCAGTCCTCTCATCACTTACGTTTAGGCACTAGGCCATTTTAAAACATAATTTAAAAACAAACGTCTGGGCAGAAAGTAAAATACTGAGGTGAAATGTAAATTCCTCCGGAAACTTAAAGATAACTAATAAAAGTAAAAGTAAAAAGGCTGCTTGGGCCAAATCATGAATTATCAGTGCTTTATGGACGAGAAGGGGTCGAAGCTGTTGCTGACACAAGTGGTGGAACATTTGCGGACGAGCTGCCGATCTGACTGGCAAACTGAGTGCATCTTTGATGGCTGTCTACTGATGGTTCGGGCATCGCTGCGAATTTTTCCACCTTGACATAGGCCTCTGTGAGGTTGTTGAAACTTGCCTCGGTGGGGAGCTTGTGCTTTATAATATGAAGGAGGGCAAACTCTTGGCGGAGGGATGAAACAATTGTTTCGGCCTTTAACCGAGCAGTTTTATCCAACAGGACGTTCGTTCAGTCTTTTTCTTCCTGTAGGCATGTCCTATACTCTACCAACGGTCGTAGCACAGAAGGAGTGGTTGGGTCCCAACAAGAAGGCAATCCAGCTGTTGTAATCTCATCCCACACTGCATCAAATCGACCCACGTTTGCTACCACCTGTTGCAGGGCTCTCGAAGCTGTAACTCGGGCCTCCTCCTTGTCAATGATTTTCTAGCATTCAAAGGCTTCCATGAATCGACTTGGTATGCCATGCTTCTCCACCTCATCAGATTCTAATTCATTCAAGAATGAAATATAGTTTTTGGCGTGATGGGCTCTATCGGACAAGTTGAGGTCTGCCTCCTATAATTTCCTGTTGAGATAGGGTATAGCAGATTTGTTTTCCCCCATCGTTTTTAGGAAACCCCACTGTTCTATCACTGCTGAGATTATGTCCGACCAGATTATACTTCTCGCTTCACTAAGGGTGATATTACCCTTCATGCGGTTTTTGAGGTCAGTTATGGTTTTCTGTTGGTCGGATCTTGTTTTCTTTTCTTGTTCGATCTCTTTCTTCAGTGTCTCTATTTTCCTGCCATTCTCAGCCAGGAAATTCTCCAAATCAGTGATCCACTGCCTAGTGGTGAATGCCTACTTTTCTAATATATCATTTGTAGCTTTCACTGCATTCAGCTGCTCTGACAGTGAACTCGTCTCTGGTGGGGTTGTAGCAGGCGCACAACTGTGTGTGTCCCAGGTGTTTTGTAGCTCTGTCAACCTACTCTGAAGGGTGACGATTGTTTCAGCCATTTTTTCTTTGTCCTCCCTTTCCTTTTCCAGTATGTCAGCCAATTCCGCTTTTTATTTCTCTGCTTGCGCCAACTCGACCGTTTGAACATGGTGAGAGGCCGGTATGCCGACCTTACTTTTCAACGCTGTGACTTCCCTCTACAATTGGTCTAGCAAAAAACGCTGCGGGTTTGATTCTCCCGTATCCTTTCCTTTGATTACCACTTGGAGACCGCGTATTTGATTTGCCCGGGCGCGAGAGTTTTCCTATTCATTCTTGAGGGTTGCCCTCACCTATCCATGCCTTTTCTCTAACTTTCTCAATGAAATGGTGACCCGCATTACCTCGTCCTTCAGCATATCACCCACGACCTGAAACAAGTTACATTTGTCACGTGTTGGTACTTTGGCCATATCAATCACATATTCTAGTACCCTGTAACTAGTGGTACCGGAAGCAGGGTCTAAGATGGCCTCGGCCAAAGACAACACTAGGTGTTCTGTGTCCGCATTCATGGAAGTCGAAACCCTGGTGTGATATTTCTCGACATACCCTCCCAACTCGGCTTTGTATTTATCCCTGATCATTTTGTTTCTCTGAGCCCTTTCAATTGCAGCTGGTGAAGTATAATCTGTGATGGCCTGTGAGACTTCGGAGAAGTCAGAAGAGGTAACACTGTCTCTCAATACTTTGATCCCTGCCTTGCTTCTGTCGAGCTAGCCATATGGTGCAAACGGCTCAAGCAGTTGTTCTTCACCTATGACTTATGCTTCGCTGGAGGTTGTTTTCTGTTTTTTGCGAAGGGGAGAACCTACTCCTGAGGGACCTAATTCTTCTTCTCCTTGGCCTTTATTGACGTCTTCTCCTTCCCCTATAGCAAATGAATCTGTCTCCATCTGCGAAATCAAAGGCCAAGTTTCAAGGTTAGCCCTCCACTCTATAAATGGCCTTGATTCATGTACATAAGGAGTGGACTTGTTCCTCTTTCTTCTGTTTGAGATGATCTCCTGAGGATCATAGGCCCAGCCCTTTCCCAGCCTTAGTTCCATGCCTTGCAATAGTTTCTTTACAATGGGAAGGGCATGTCTAGAATTCACAACAAAAGGGTCGATAGTGATAGGGAGTCTCAGGATGAAACCCTTCTTTACAAGGACAAAGTGGAGTTGGTCATCCTTGAGGGTCTGTCGAACATACTCCAGAGCATAAACTCGTCGAACAGGAAACACAGGCAGCTGGTAAGGGGAAACCTCGACTCCGTAGACCCTAATTTCAGTGTAATTGTCAAATAGATACCAATCCCCAGTGCTCTGGGATTTTCCGGCTTGCAGCCAGCTCTTCATTTCAGGAAAAAATCTAGGTGAGGGTGAATCATGGATAATAGTATAGGCAATGGACATGAAATCATTTACGAACCTGGAATAACCCTCTCCCTTGGGAAATTGGCGTACAGAATAATTCCAGTCAAAAACTGGTCGGGGTTGGGAATTCTCCTCATATACCCTATCTAAACCCAAACCCTCAAAATTATCAGTGTGCTGATGTAGGAAAAGATAGAAGACCATCGAACAGAAACGGAAGTGACAGGTTTCTAAAATTTCTTGGAACTGGGTCCAAATTTTAGCAGCAAGGAAACTAGGGATATCTAACACTACCCCCTTTTTAGACATTAACCACAAGAAATGGACACATATCCTGGTGATTTCCCCCAAAGCGCCTACACCTAAAAGACAAGCGATGAGGGAAAGGATTGGTTGCACTTCCTCTTGGAACAGACTCAGTGGGAAAGGGTCTGCAGCGGGCATAGAAGTAGCTTGGTTGCTGGTGATGGAGGAAATGAAGTCGTTTTGGTGCTCCGATGGTAGTTTGGTGAACTGGGAGGTTAAATCCACTTCACTGAAACTGATATATGTGTCGTTGGTGGGAAAGCGGAGGGCTTTCCTGATCATGTCGGGGTAAAGAGAAAAAATCTTATTCCCCTGAGGAGAGGTAAACGTGCCTCACTGCTCGTCGTAAGCATCTCTGAACCAGCAAATAAAATCAACCACTAAATAGACTGGGGGGGTAATTTGATGGTATAAACCAGACACAACCACCCAGTATCGGTCTCTATTCCTGATATATCATCTAAAAAGCTCGAGTTTAATGCTGCTGATGTGAAAAGGGTACTGGGGATCACGGATTTTGGCTTGCAGGTCGATGAAAGGATCAAACCCGGGAGGGTTTCTGGTTTCTCGGACCTGAGGGGTTTCTGGTTTGGCTTTCTTGGGCGTGCCCCTTCCCATGACTGACATATAAAAATTTTAAAAGATGAAAGGAAAGCAGAGAGAAAATGAGGGACAGAATACCTATGCAACAGGGAAATATGCTCAGGAAAATGACGCGGGGGGTGTTGATAGCGACTGGGTAGACCTTGGCACCGGTTCCCACTTAGTTTATACCGTAGCTGGAAAACCTGTGACTTTTACTGGAGTAAAATACGAGAAGACTGTTATTTTACGACTGAGATTTCTGAGGTAAAAGGGCAGATAGGTAAAGTGAACAGGGGGAAAGTGTCATAAGGACATTGACAGTGGAGCACGCGGTGCATAGGGATTGGGTGTCAGCTGGGAACAGGTGAACACCGCGTGCCGGGTTTAATACTAGTACGGGCCCCAGTACCAGTTCGCCTAGAAACTTACCTTACCTTTCTGCTGTAATAAACCATACGATTCTTGGAATACCTTATTCGTAAGACGGGTTAAACACACAGCGTGCTAGTCTTTGGGGCCCACATTCCGTTCTACCAAGTCACTGAAATTCCGCGCTTTTGAGCTGCCACGTCATTTTTTTTTTACCTTGGGCCCATCCCATGACACGTCCATGTAATTTCGTGTGGGTATGGGTATGTTCCTTCTTCCGCCTCTCGACCCTCGCGGAAATTCTCATACAGAGAATTCACTCACGTGTACATTTGAGATGCGGCTAGTTTTTAAACAGTTTTCGTTTTTGCATCCTTTGCCCCATGTATTTGTGCCTTTCTGCGACACCTTTGCTCTTTTGTTTTATATTTTGGACCCTTCTCGATTACATGTTTTGCTTTAAGCGCATTACTTGTCACATCCTCGTCTCTCTTTACCCAACCTTTTAAATGTTTCATCATCAGCCATAACATTCGGTACATGTCTATCCAAAAGTTAACTCAGAAGAATGACTAATGTTAATTCATGACCAACAGATTCCATGCCATCTATCTTAGATTCCACGCCTTTCTTCAAACCATCCATATTATTCTTCAAACCATCCATCTTCGCTTCCACGCATTTCTTCAAAACTTCCATTTCATTTTTTGTTTCTCTTTGCGAGAGAAAAATTTGGTGCACTTGCTCTTGTAATTTTGATAGATCATGTTGCAATTCTTCATCTTCATGAGTCATAGTAGAGCCTTCTGAAGGCTTAATGGGTGTTGAATTATTTTTACGGGGAATTTTTTAGAACCCAATACTGATATCTATTCTAAAATATGCTCTTGGAATCAATTCAAATTGATTCTTCAAACAAGACTTATGCAATTCGGAAACAAATACACACCTTTTTCTCGCTTTTGAGGAGCTCGATATTGAAATTGGATTATCTCTGTGATTGCAGCTCTTCAATATATGAAATTTGACACTGAGGCAGCCTTTTGAATTATCTTTCACATGCCATAGGTCTGAATTGATTTGGATTCTCCAAGGAAAATTTATGTCTAATCTCCCAGAATGACCTAATTATGGACTGGTTCAGTAGAGTGAACTTGTATTACTTGCCACGTGTCACTGTTTCATCTTTTGGCTTTGAAATTGATAACAAATAAAATAAATTTTGTGTACTTGTGACCACATTTTACGGCACTCCAATTTGATGCTCAGAGAGAGAGTTATGAATATTTTCCCATGATCACCTCTTTGAGATGAAATTCAGGAGCCTAAAAAAGCACTACCTTCCATAGATCATATCTCCGAAAATATTGCGAACCAAGCTCTGAAATTTTGCGATGAATTTACTCAGGATTTCAGCTTCGTGCCCTAAAAATTTCAGATTCTTAACCTTTGTATAAAAAACATTATAGTGCAAATCCCATGATGACCTGTTTATTTTAAATTAAGGAGTCTACAAAAAGACCTAACTTCCACAGATCATATCTCCGAAAATATTGCTAACCAAGCTCTGCAATTTTGTGATGATGTTCCTCAGGATTTCTGCTTCACACCCTAAAAATTTCAGCTTCTGAAACTTCGTAGAAAAAAAGGTATAGCGACAATTCCACGATGACCTGTTTGGAGTAGCGAAACCCTAGAATCCAAAGCTCTAATACCAAATATTGTGAATCCAGCTCCAAAAATAGAAGAAAAGAGATATCAATGCCTTATAAATAAGCCACTTCAAGGGGGCAACCTCTAATACATTACATGAATGAACAATTATTGGATGATACAAATTACAAAACCTCCTTTCTATATATAAGAGTCCATGGGGCCACAATATAATCCTAGCCAACCTAACAATAATAATTTAAGGCACAATAATAAAAATATGGGGGTTACAGGGGTACAATAATAAAAATAAGGGGGTTACACTAACAACAATAAGGAACTATACTAGTAATATAGGGACCTAACATATAGCAAAGCCCTTTTGCTATTTTTTCTTCCAATTGTTGTGGTGTCAACCTTGTAGGTTTTGGAAGTATAGGAGTAGCAACACTTCCATCTTTATAGATGTGAGTGGTAGGCTTCCTTGTCACCATAATTTTACACTCATTTTTTCTTGCCAACCTGAAAGCCTTATCTAATGAATCTGGTTCCCAAACGCAAACTTCATGTTGGATGTTATCCTTTAAATTCCCTATGAAGACATCAATCCTGTGTTCTTCTAGAATATCAGTTACCCTTATATTCAATTTTTGGAAGTCCTCAATGTGCTCCACCACTAAACCCTTTTGTTTGAGATTTATCAATTGGCTAAAGAAGGTGTTGCTCTTTGTATCCTCATAATGTGCTATCATTTCCTCAGTAAACATTGACCAAGTGACAATTTTTTTACGAGAGCAAAGCCATTAATATCATACAAATGTATTTTGTTCTAAATGTAAAGTTGCAATGCGTACCTTTTGTGTGTTTTGCACATTATTGAGATCAAAATATTGCTCCATCTGTAGTATCCATGTTACAGGATCCTTACCATCAAACTTCCTCATATCCATCTTTGGAATATGGTGGTTCTTTAATCCTACATTAGAGTTTATCAAATCATGATTAACATTTATTTTGTTCTAATCATGAGTTTCCTCTACTATCTTTTCACCATTAGGAATCATTTCTTGTATCAACTTTGACAAATATTCCTTCAAAACTTCCATGTCTTCCTTCAAACCTTCCATTTTTTCTTCCATACCATCCATTTTTTCTTCCATGCCATTCTTCAACCATCCATCATAGCTTCCATGCCTTTCTTCAAACCATCCATCTTAGCTTCCATGCTTTTCTTCAAAACATCCTTTTGTTGCTCTTTGCGAGAGCGAATTTTGGTGCACTTGCTCTTGTAATTTTGATAGATCATGTTGCAATTCTTCATCTTCATGAGTCATAATAGAGTACTCTGAGGGCTTAATGGGTGTTTAATTCTTTTTAGGAGGCATTTTAGAACCCAACATTGATATCTATGCTAAATAGGCCTTTGGAATCACTTAAAATTGATTTCAAACAAGACTTATGTAATTTGAAAAAAAATACACACCTTTTTCTTGATTTTGAGGAGCTCGATATTGAAACTGAATTATCTATGTGATTTCAGATCTTCAATATCTGAAATTTTCCCTTGAAGTATCTCTCTGAATCTTCTTTCGCATGCCACAGCTCTGACCTGGTTTGGATTCTTGAAGACAAAGTTATGCCCAATCTCCTACGATGCCCCATTTATGGACTGGTTCAATAGAGTGAACTTGTAAGACTTTCCACGTGTCAATGTTTCCTCCTTCGGCTCTAAAATTGATATATAAGAGACTACAGTCCATGTACTTGTAGCCACATAATTCCAATCCAATGCTCAGAGAGAGAGTTAGGACGATTTTTCCACAGTCACCTCTTTGAGATTAAATTTGGGAGCCTGAAAAATCCCTAACTTCCACAGACCATATCTCCAAAAATATTGCAAATATATCTCTAAAAATTTTCCATGGCGTTCCTCAGGATTGTAGTTTCTCTCTGTGAAAAATTCAGCTTTTGAACCCTCGTAGAAAAAAAATTATAGGGAAAATTCCACGATGACCTGTTTAGGTTAAATTCAGGAGCCTGCAAAAATCCCTAACTTGCACATATCATATCTCCAAAAATATTGTGAACCAAGATCTAAACTTTTTCCACGATGTTCCTCAGGATTTCGAGTTTTGCTCTATAAACATTTTAGCTTCTGAACCTTTGTAGAAAAAAATTTATAGCAAAAATTCCATGATGACCTGTTTGGAGCATCGAAACCCTAGAATCCAAAGCTCTGATAGCAAATGTTATGAAACCAGCTCCAAAAATAGAAGAAAAGAGAGCTCAACGCCTTATAAATAGCCACTTCGAGGGGGAAACCTCCAATACATTACATAAATGAAAAATTCTTGGATGATACAAATGACAAAAAATCCTCTCTATATATAGGAGTCCATGGGGCCATAATGTAATCCTAGTGGGGCCACAATGTAATCCTAGCCAACCTAACAATAAAAATGTAAGGGAAAAATAATAATAATATGGGGGTTGTTATCACCAAAATCATACCTGATTGGCTGCTAATCAGACAACTTCAGTGTAACTATTTCAAACCAATATTGTGATTAAGGCTTAGCCTCCTCAATCTAAGAGGGCTCTCTCAAGGGTTAATGATATGGAATAAAGATATAGATATATGGCTATCTCTATTATTTGTGTTTTGGTTTAGGTTGAAAATATGAATGCTTGCTACCATTGGGCTATGGATTCAGTGATAAGGCTCTCAATAACAAAGGCTTTCCTTGTGGAAGCTGAGGCTTGTATATACTTCAATGAAAGAGTAACGCATTCAATAAAATCCCAATAACTTGAGGTTCAAAGGAAGTCAGAGCATGTGATACATGAATTCTGAGTAATGATACATCAAGTTATTGAAAGGAAAATATTAAAAGAGATTCACCATAGCTCAATACTTAAAGGAAGTCAGAGCATGAACAGTCATGAATTCTGAGTAATATGCATTAAGATATTGAATAAAACCTTTCAAAGATAGGACCTAAAACTCATTTGACCATAGCTTAATACTTAAAGTAATTTAGAGCATGAACAATCATGAATTCTAAGTAATAAGCATTAAGACTTTAGAAGAAAAACATTTCAAAAGATAGGACATAAACTCATTGAAATATACTAAGAATCTCAGGTGAAAAAATGTTGTATTATTACTGTATATATCAAAAACTCCAAAGCTTTACAAAAATAGTCTTCTAAGATAACATCTTCCAACCTGTAGGTTGAAAATAATATCAGTATTTAGCCATTGGTCTCATGGAGTCAACACTTTCAGTGATTCAGTGAGTTCACTTGACATGGAAGTTGAGGCAGGTCTGAGTTTTCAGTAGTAGGACATACACACATGAAACATGAAAATACATAGTCAATTCACTTATAAAGGAAGTCAGAGCATTACATGGATGAATTTTGAGTAATATAAATGAAAACCACTGCAAATGAGATACATAAAAGGTATAGATAAGATAGATAAGCACTAAAAACTCATTCAGAATCTCAAGTTGGTCAAGTAACACCTCTCTGCATTAGCTGAAACAGTCCCATTAGGGGAATTTTGAGGTCTAAAATGGGCCTCCTAAGAAAAATGTACAACAAAAATAAACTTTATAAGAACCAATAGGAGTCAAGATGATGATGTCAACCATGGGGGATGATTCACCATTTTTTAAGTAAAAGGGTAAAAATATTTAAAAAATAATAAAATAATAAAACTACTTTTTCAACTCGTATTTTCAACTTATCTCCCAAATTTTTTACTCAAATTTCGAGGGGGAGTACTCGTTGGATGCAAAATTTAATTCCTCATCCAAGGATTACCCATGTTGCATACTTTTTATGGACCTTGCTACATGAAAAATGAGAAATACATTAAACAACGTGATTACAATAATGTTTTTCATGTATTTCTCATTTTTTGTGTAGCAGGACCCATCAAAAGTATGAAATATGGGTACTCCTTGGATGAGGAATTAAATTTTTCATCCAACGAGTACTCCCGCTTGAAATTTGAGTTAAAAATTTGCGAGATAAGTTGAAAATATGAGTTGAAAAAGTATTTTTTTATTTTTTCCCTCTAAAATTTGATGATGTAATCAAATCTTATTTTATTATTTCCACTATTATTTTATAATTTCCTTAGGAGGCCCATTTTAGACCTCAAAATTCCCCTAATGATTACCATAAGCTGCAATTTTGCCAAAAATCTTCCAACCCTTGACAAATTCGACCGCATGGCCTTTAATAGACATGTTACATCCTTATATGATCTGCCTCTAGGCTAGATACATCGAATTTTTGCCTAATGACACCTTGCATAACCATAAAACATCAAATTAATGACAAACAGACACTTATTCTACTTGACAGTCCTATTTCAAATAGGACTCAAACTACTCATTATTATCTTTAACAACCTTATCTACTCAAATAAATTACATGTTTAACGAGTATGTTTTCACATGGTCGAATTTAGATGATGGGATTCATCTCTTTATGACCACTTAACTAACCTCCTCAAAACTAGGAAACAAAACCCTGTTTTTTTAAGGAAATGATCTTCTTCTTCTTTAAAGATTTTGGCTATAATTTAACCTTCAATTCGTGGTCCTTGAGTGTTTAATAATGGCTTGACATGGTATTTAACTCTTCCATAACTTCCAGCTGTCCAAAAACCGCTCCAAAACCTGCTAAAAAGGCTGAAAGATAGTGTGCTATGAAAGTAAGCTAGTTTCGTAGCGCACTTTCATAGTGCTGCAAAACAAGCCTTTGTCCTCCAAAAATTTGACTCTTTCCTCTTGCATCATATTTATCACCCTTCAACATATCTTTCATAGCAATTTAAAATCTTAACTCAGCCCTTAACACCATTAATACTGATCAAAAAAAGCAAAAAACGCAGCTACAGCGATTTCGTAGCGCTTTTCTGCTTTTTAAGCCTAGAGGCGCTACGAAACTGTTGAGTATGCAGATTTTTTCATAAATTTGTCAAAATGAAACCTGTAACTGAAATAAACTTGTATCTAACATATCATTAGCCTCAGTCAACCATTAACCAACTCAAACCAAGATTTTTGAGGTGTCAATCTCACCTTTCATATTTAAGACATCCTTGCTTATTTTTCCTGTTTTTTCCTGAAAAATAGGTCTTGTAACAGAGCCTATATATCCTAATCCATGGTGTATTTTGAGAAAATAAAAGAGGTTTTTATATACCATTATTTCTTTAATAAAAACATCTCTCTTTTTTTAAACACATCTCCTGTTGTCCAGAAATGTCATTTCAAACATGTGTAAAACAGGAAAAACTTTGTTTCTAAAAATAGGGCTTCAATGAAATCATTTTATCTCCCAAATAATAACACCTGTGAGAAAATTGAGAGATTTTTTTATATCTGGGGCTGTCATTAACATAAACCTCTTTCATAATTCGAAAACATAATTTCATTTGGCCATAAACTAATCTTGAAATTTATTGCTAAAAAGTCATGTATATGACAGTTTCGTAGCACATTTTAATTTATCAATATTTGCCACCTTCTAATGAATTTGAAGAAACTGAGAGAGGTTTTTGTAGTTAGGTTTTTTTTGAAGAAAAACCTCTTTAATATTTCTAAAATTCATTTTCAGTTGCTCAGAAACTTCCTTTGAGCTTTTGAAGTTGACTGTTCAAAACCAAAAAATAGAATTTTGCTTCATATTTTGCTATGAAACTTTCAGCAATTTCGTAGTGCAAAGTAACTTTTTTCAACGTAATGCACTACGAAACTGTGGTTTCTTGGATAATTGGGAAGTTCTGATACAAGAAATTTGGGAAATGAAATTCAATGGATAATGATGAATGTTTGAGATGAAAGAGCTTAAAAGATGACTTTGTTTAAACCTTAGGGTAAGCTCAAACTATAAAAAAAATTAATACTTCCCTTGATCAAACCGAAAATGAATCCTAAAACCCTATTTTGACCCATGAACCTATGTAACCTTGTCAAAATGATGTTTTGAATTTTTTGAGTGATAATAGTGGCTCGACTTGGGATAGTGTGCCCCTGTGGTACACTAAAAAACCAATAGTTCCAGTGCTGCTATCCATCTTGAACTCTGAAATTTTGCCAAATATTTTTCAAACTCTTATATCGTTCACCTTGGGCTCAAGCTTAATGATCATTGTAGAAGAACCAAATATGTACCTACTGAAAAGATGCTCAGTCAACTTTGAGCTTATTCACACACTCCTACCTACCCTAACAGCTGCAATTTCCATTTTTAACTCAAGCAACATGAAACTTCCAATGAAGCCAGTCATTTATATGATATGACAATTGAACCTGTTGACTGCACTTGAACCAACAGTAAGCATGATATTGAAATGACCAAGGCAACATAAAATGGATTTGTTCCTCATAATGAAAATATAATTGAAAATTTGGACTATAGAACTCTTCCATGTAGTCAGCTATAGGATCAAAGAAGACATGATATGTTTGATGCTTCTCATGAATTTCTGCAGTTTTTGATAACTCATACATGCTTTGATCAACCACACAAGATTTCAATTGTGTGTTGTCAAACTGTTGTTCAAACTGATTTTCAAAAACAGTGCACTCTTCCTCAAACTCAAAGGAGAAAGGTAGCAACACATTCTCTTTGTGTTCTAGCATTAAAATCATTTGAAAAGACTGATCTTGATCATGAAGACTATAAGATTTAATTTTATCTTCTAAAACTTGAATTTCCTTTTCAATGTTCTCAGCAACTTCATCCGCAAATTGAATTTTAACTTCTGTTTGCACTCAAATGATTTCATATCAGAAGACAAGGATAAGAAAAAATTTCACCCACTTCTTCATTAGTGTGATCATTATTTGATGTAGGTTGATGCAAGAAACAACATGAAGAATCAATTTTTTCCTTAACCTGAGGGTTATAGTAATTATCTTCCAATATTTCCTCTTGTTGTTTGCAATGATTCTCATACTCTTGATGATCAAAATACTGACAAGTCTTCTGCATCTTTTCATCAAATTCAGAGTATGTAACATGGTTTTCATAAATAAATTCCTGTTGGGTTTCATTTTCTTCCAAGAGAGAGGATATCCTTTCTTCTTGGCGATGAAAGGGATTGTCATGAAGAGCCTCTAAAATTTCCTCATCCATGAACTCATCATCTTCATGACAATTCTCCAAATATCTAGTAAAACTCACACAGTTTTTACAGCAGTCTTTGACCAGCAATAAGGAGGGATGACACTCTTCATACATATCATAAAATGCAACATGGAAATCAACAAGAGAATATAATGAACCATTTGGAAATATTTCATACCAATACCATGGTTTTCCTTCTAAAGTGGCCATAAACATATTCATGAGACAATCCTCAGGGAACTGAACCTTAAGACTGTGTACATGCATATGGAATCTAACCAAATGAAGAGCAGCATTGTCTTTATTTTCATCTCTAAATATTGGAAGATCAGTTAACCATTCAACCTTTGGCATAGGATTTGGAAAACCAGGGATATGAGACTGATTCATAGGGGCATACCTGGCATTTATTCTTGCAATGGAACTCATCTTCAAACTTCATCAAGCTATTGATCTTTAAGAAGTGAAGTCACCTTCCAATTGATGTGTGGAGTCGCCAGAGCAGAAATACAGCCAATATGTGCCTAAGTTTTTGTTGCTCCCAGACCTTAGAACTGAAACTTTGTCGCTCTTCCCAGGGAAAATTTACACCTTCGGTCCCCGACAACGGCTCCAAAATGTTATCACCAAAATCTTACCTAATTGGCTATTGATCAGACAACTTCAGTGTAACTATTTCAAACCAATCTTGTGATTGAGGCTTAGCCTCCTCAATTTTAGAGGGCTATCTCAAGGGTTAATGATATGGAATAAAGATATAGATAGATCGCTAACACTATTATTTTTGTTTTGGTACAGGTTGAAAAGATGAATGCTTGCTACCATTTGGCTATGGAGTCAGTGATAGGGCTCTCAATAAAAAAGGCTTTCCTTGTGGAAGCTAAGGCTTGTATATACTTCAAGAATGGCGATGGGCGGGAGGAGGTTACGGACAACGTCTGAAAATAATGACAGAGACATGGAAATGTCCGTTGCTTGGACTACTCTCAAGGAGAGGAAGCCCCTCTTTATGCAACACAGAGGAAGGCTGTCGTCCGTGGTCTGTGGGCGGATTAGATGGAGGCGGGAGATTTTTGACTTACGGTAGGAGCACGGCACCATTGGTTAAGGTTATCGAGCTTCTGAGGAAGAGAGTCTCGGTGTTTGAATGTGGAAAGAGAAGGATATCGAAAGAAAGGTGATTATCGAGAGAGTGCTATCCATTCGGTGTTTGAAAAGGATCGGGATCCTTCTCTGCTAACGAATAGAAGGGGAATGTGGTTTGGGTGAATGGGAGGGATTGAGCAATGCCTCAAACATATAAACTTGGAAGAATAATGTAGTGTTCATGTTCCACGATGTCTAACAAACGAAGACAGGGCTCAAACAATGTAAGGGGCAAAGGAGGAAGCGTCGAAGAAGGGGAAGCGAGAAAAAGAAATGGATCAAGGTCAAAAGAGCAGAGTATAACTATGCCTTGGGTGAAGACGTAGGCTGGGAGCAGGTTACACAAATGGCGAGCAGAACACTGGTTGGCAGGGCTGTGGGGAGGTTTTTCGCACTAAAAACCGTTGTTGCTTGGGCTGAAGCGCACTGGAAAGTTGTCCTTGGATATGTGCCTGAGGTGGTGTCTCTCTCAAAGGGGTGGTTTGCTTTCAATTTTTTGCAGCCCGAACATATCTAGTGGGTGATGCATCGATGCTGGCCTTTGGACCATTTTCCATTGCTGCTAAAACCATGGCACCCTCTTTTTGATGCAAGTAGGGAGAGGGTGGATTCGGTTCCATTATGGGTACGTATTCCTGGACTGCCTCTCCACTACTGGACAGAGGATCATCTCCGTGGTATTGGCAATACGCTCGGGCTCTTTCTAGAGGCTAATCTCTCTTTTTTAAAGACAAACCACAGGTGTGTTGCTAGAATACTTGTTATGATCAACATCAGAGAAGGATTTGCTGAATCACTGAACCTCTGGTGGGGGCATTATGACATTAAGCAGCTACTAGATTATGAAAATGTTCCTTTCAGATGCCGTCGATGTCATGTTTATGGACATTCTGCTTCCGAATGTACTTATTTCTCTCGAAACGTTAAAAGCCAGAGGTCTAGTCGATCTGAGGTGGAGTCTATCTCAAAGGGGGCTAGCTCTGGCCCTTCCAATACGCAGCCATTGTCCACTTCATCTTTCTCATGCGTTACAAACCTTGCAAATGGTTCCAGCACTTCGTTAGATCTGGACTTACAGGTGTTGGCTGCGGAGTCTGGTCACACTTCAGGGCAGAAGTCGCTCTCTCAGATTTCTGATTATGGAGCGTTATCTGCTGTGAAGATCCATAGTCGGCATTTCGGAGTGGATTTCCAGTTGAGGGAGGATGGCTTGTTGAAGGATGTGTTAACTTTTTTGAAAACAACTCTCATGGGATCTTTTCCATTCCCCCCATCATCAATTTTTCCCTTTACTTGCTCTCGACTTCATTACTGGTTCGGAAGGATGATTGTGGTAAGTTAACTAGTGATGTTCCTACTATTCTTTCTCAGCCAGCTCTCCAAGAGAAGGTTGTTGTTTTTTATCCAGGTGAAGGGTTGTTGGCTCCTTTGGTAAACTCTGCCCCTTTGGTCTCTGGCTATAATTTGAGATCTAGTGCAAAAATAGGTGTTGGTGGGTTCGGGAGGGGGAAATCCCCAGCAGCTTGGGGCAGGGGTAGGATCTCTTTTTTGGCGAAAGCTCAGGATAGAGCCATGATGGATGTACATGATGGGAGGCAGATTTCAATTGACAGGGCGCTTAGAGCAAGCCATTCCCTGAAGCCTGGTGTGTGATGAAGATTATGTCCTATAATTGCAGGGGTTTGGCAGGTCCCCTTAAGAAATCTGCCTTCCGGAGGATTATAACTTTGGATTGTCCAGATATTATTCTGCTACAAGAGACCTTATGTGAAGGGACTGTGGTCAAAGCTAGGTTGGAAGGTTGGTTGCCAGGATGGACTTTTGAGTCGTTGAATGCTAGAGGAAGGTCGGGTGGTTTGGATGTTGGATGGAATGAAAGAACCACCAAACCTCTGAACTTCTGGGGTATGGAGTCGGTCCTTGGGTTAAAATTTTTGGCATTGGAGCTTGGTGAAGTTTTTAATATTTTTAATATTTATGGCCCATATCAAGATAGGATCCCATTCTGGGACACACTCATGGGTAACTCTTTACTCAAGGGGGACTCAGTGATTTTGGGAGGGGATCTGAACTTTTCATTAGGCCAATCAGAGGTCTGGGGTCCTCATGCACAAACTGATCTATTGACTGGGTACTTCACACAAAAATTGGAGGAGAATCATCTGCTTGATATTGAGCCCATAAAGATGAAACGCACCTGGAGGAACAATAGATGTGCGGATGGAAGAATAGCGAAAAGACTTGATCGGTTCCTGGTGGCTGAGCAGATTGTGGACAAGCCTTTTCAGATTAGGCACTGGATTGGATGTGGGGGTGCATCTGATCATTTCCATATTTTTCTTGAGTTCAAGATAGGGCCTAGGCAGCCCCCTAGCCCTTTAAAGTTCAACAAAATCTGGCTCAGGGATGATTCTTTTAAAGCACTTGTTCTTGCTAGGTGGATCCCTTTTAGGGAAGATAGCACTCTTTCTGTGGCTTTTCAATTTGCTGAAAATTTTAAACGCATCAAGGACACTGTGAAGGTTTGGTCAGCTGCTAAGAGACAGAGGGAGGATATGGATTTGAAGCAGGTGGAAGAGCATCTTCGCTTGATCTATGAGGGGATTGGAGGAGGGTTTCAATCTCAAGTTGATAAAGACACTCTTGTTTCTCTTGAAAAAAGAAGGAACTCCCTACTTATGGATAAGGAGGAATCTTGGAGGTTGAAAAGTAGGGCCACATGGTTGGCATGTGGGGATGATAATACAAAATTTTTTCATGCTTATGCACGTGGTCGGAAGGCGGCTAATACTATATGGAGTTTAAGAGATGGACATGGCATTGAACATTCTACCTTTGAGGCTAAAGCTAAGCTGGGGGTTGATCATTTCAAGGCTCTATTTAAGGCTCCAACTCATGCATATCTTGCTGAAGTGATAAGAGTTGCTCAAGTCTTTCCGAGATTTGCGGAGGAGGCAGATAATAGATCTTTGATGGCTGAGGTTTCTGAGAAGGAATTAAAGGAGGTTCTTCATAGCTTCCAAAAAGACAAAAGTCCTGGGCCAGATAGATGGTCGATAGAATTTTTCTTGGCTCTTTATGATGTGTTAGGGGCTGATTTGCTGAAAGTTGTGGAAGATATCAGAATTTCAGGGAGGATTCCTGCGTGTTTTAATTCCACTTTCATAGCTTTAATCCCGAAAGTGGATAACCCTCTTTCTCTGGCTGATTTTCGTCCTATCTCTTTATGCAACTATATTTATAAAGTGGTAGCCAAGGTGGTTGCAAGAAGACTCAAATGCATTTTATCTCCTCATATCTCTGGTGAAAAATTTGGCTTCCTGGATGGTCGTCAAATTCATGAAGCAATCGGAACTGCTCAAGAGGCTCTCCACAGCATGAAGACCAAGAAACTGAAAGGGACTGTGCTGAAAATAGATCTCTCTAAAGCATATGACCGGGTAAGCTGGTTATATATTAGTATGCTTCTGACTCACCTTGGGTTTGGCATTGGTTTCATAAGATGGTTTATGTGTTGTATTACTACTGTCTCTTTCTCTGTTTTGATAAATGGGGCTGCATCTCCTTTTTTTCATGCTGAAAGGGGTTTACGCCAGGGATGTCCCCTTTCTCCCCTTTTGTTTTTATTGGTTGCTGAGGGTTTGAGCAGAGCTCTTCAGGAGGCCAAGAGACAGGGTTCCTTGAAGGGCATACAGGTTGCTCCTAATTTTTTCATTACTCATCTACTTTTTGTTGATGATGTTTTAATCTTCTGCTCTGGATCGGTGCGTGATGCAATCACTATTGGAGAGATTTTGGACCTGTTTATCAAGGCCACTGGTATGGAAGTGAATGCTGGGAATTCTTCCATCACTACTCATTTTCTGAGGGAGGAGGAGAGGCGTGAGTTCGTGAGGATCTTCCCCTATCAGTCTGCTGGTTTGGATATTGGGTTGAATTATTTGGGATTCCATCTAAAACCCAATGATTATAGGAAACATGATTGGAGCTGGTTGCTGGAAAAGCTGGAAAAGCGCTTAAGAGTATGGTGCCATAAATGGTTGTCTAGAGCTGGGCGGCTGATTTTAGTTAAGTCTGTTCTGGAGGCTGTTCCAGTTTATTGGTTATCCCTCTCTTGGATTCCAAAGGGTATTTTGGAGGCAGCCAGGAGGATTTGCTTTAGATTCCTTTGGAGTGGGAAATAGGTTTCGTTGGTGACCCCTTGGGTTCGGTGGGAGAAAATTGTTGTCCCTAAAGGAATGGGAGGATGGGGACTGAAAAATATCTTTCTATTTGCACAAGCTCTTGCTGCAAAGGGTGGGTGGAGGCTCATAACTGTGGACAGCCTTTGGACATAGGTGATCACTCATAAATATATTGCTCCTTATTCTATTGTTGATTGGATAAGGAATCCAAGAAAATCCTTTGCGGGCGGGTCGGTGATTTGGAAGGCTCTTGTTAAATCTTTTCACATTCTGGAATCAAGTCTGGCATGGGATGTGGGTAGTGGCAGGAAGCTTCGGGTTGGTGAGGATCCTTGGATGGGAAGTGTACGTCAACACATCTTCCCCAGGCGCACGGTTGAGGCCTTAAGGCAGAGGGGGATTACTTTTTTATCCCAAATTGTTGATCCGGTTCGGAGAAGGGTGGGCTTCCAGCCATGGATTTTGGCCTCTTCTTTGGGGCTGGATGCTTATGATGAGAGGGCTCTGGCTGTTTATATTCGAGCTTTAAAACATGCTCATATTATGCTTCAGGTTAGGGATGATACGATTGCTTGGGATTTAGATTCTTCGGGGATCTACTCTCCTCGGGTTGGCTACACAAAAATTAGTACTGGGGTTGTCTTGGGTGAAGAGCGGTGGTGTTGGAAGAAACTCTGGAAGCTAAATGTCCCTCCTAAGACTCGCCTTTTTATGTGGTGTGTCCTTGAAAATAAAGTTCCTACCTGGGATGTTCTGCAACACAGATGTTTTCAGGGCCCTGGCTGGTGCTGTCTGTGCAATACTAATGAGGAATCAATTAACCATCTTTTCCTAAGTTGTCCTTTCATTAAAGGTGTTTGGATGGAATGTTCCAGGTTATTGGGTATTCTTTGCAGATGGGAGGGCTTAACTGTGTCTCATGCATGGGATTTGTGGTGGGTGTCTTATGCTGAGAAGAATCTAAAAGCTCTGCCTCTCCTTGTAATCTGGGGTTGTTGGTTGGCACGTAATCGCCTTCTTTTTGATGGGTCGGTCAGTACACCAGAGATCATTGGAGCTATGTATATAGGACTGCACTCTGCTTTTCCTATCCATATCCGTGCTGCCAATCAGAGGGAGGTCCTACTGTTGGACATTGATAGGAGGAATCCTTGGGGTTTTTTTGATGGGGCTATGCAGCAAAATGTTTGTGGTGGAGGGGCTCTGCTGTTTCTTTCTGATTTCCATTGGTTTGAGATCTATGTTGGGCTTGGGGAAGGAACAAATAATTATGCTGAATTGCTGAGCCTCAAGATTCTTCTGATGTTTGCTATGGAGAAAGGCTGCAGAAAGATAAATTTCTATGGGGACTCTTTGAATGTGATAAACTGGATAAAAGGAATCCAGCAATGCAGAGTTCACCATTTACAAAATTTGTTCTGCTCTATAAGGGATATCCTCCTTTCATTTGAATCTTTCTCCTGTCAGCATATATATCGAGAAAATAATGATGAGGCTGATCAAGCATCTAAGAGGGGGATTCAGCAGGACGAGGGTATCTGGAGAATCATAGAACATCAGGATGGAGAAACCACTGAATATATACATCCATCATCATTTGACTGAGAGGCTACAGGTTTACTATGTTGGCCTGCCAACTAATTGCCAACAGTAAGCATACTCATGGTGTGCGTTTTTACACAACTGATTATGTGAAGATGGATGTGATATTTCTCTGTATTATATCTTGGTTTGCATACTCGATGGTATTGTCTGCAGGAGGCTGGAACATTTATAACAGGTTGAACAGCAAAAAGTCACGGGCTGCTTACACTTGGTGATCATCTCTTCATCATATTTTGCGATGGTGGCTGTGCTTCCACTGTTTATCTGTACTGATGGAATGCTACAGCGGGCTGGACACTTTTAAATGACACATTTTTGTCATTAACTTTTCCCTGGGCGGTGATATTATAGTCTTTATGCTGTGTTTATTTATCTGTTTTATCCATATGGTCTTATGACTGTCTAGGCTTTTTATTGGCTCCGTGAAGAATTAGAAATGTCACCTCTGGGCAGTGTTTTTCTTCTGAATGGTTTATTGCTGGACTGCTAAAAGGAGATAGTAGCAGTTTCTGTAATTTATATTATGAACAGCATGTTTTTTCTTCCAAATGATTAGGAAAATGCAGTTCATTTGACTATAGGATTTCTTGCACCTTTTGTTTGCTTTAGCCTACAAACTCGTTTTCCTCAACAACACATTTATATGTCTCACGGTATAATTTTATCATCCTGGGTAATAAAATTACGCATGAAAGAGTAACACATTCAGGAAAATCCCAATAACTTGAGGTTCAAAGGAAGTGAGAGCATGTGATACATGAATTCTAAGTAATGAGACATCAAGGTATTGAAAGGAAAATATTAAAAGAGATTCACCATAGCTCAATACTTAAAGGAAGTCAGAGCCTGAACAGTCATGAATTCTGAGTAATAAGCACTAATATATTGAAGAAAACCTTTCAAAGATAGGACCTAACACTCATTTGACCATAGCTTAATAATTAAAGGAATTCAGAGCATGAACAATCATGAATTCTGAGTAATAAGTATTAATACTTTGGAAGAAAAACATTTCAAAGGATAGGATATAAACTCATTGAAATATACTAAGAATCTCAGGTGAAGAAAAGTTGTATTGTTATTGTATATATCAGAAACTCCAAAGCTTTACAAAAATAGTCTTCTGAGATAACATCTTCCAACCTATAGGTTGAAAATAATATCAGTATTTAGCCATTTGTCTCATGAAGTCAACACTTTCATTGATTCAGTGAGTTCACTTGACATGGAAGTTGAGGCAGGTCTGAGTTTTGAGTAGTAGGACATACACACATGAAACATGAAAATACACAGTAAATTCACTTATAAAGGAAGTCAGAGCATCACATGGATGAATTCTTAGTAATATAAATGAAAACCACTACAAATGAGATACATAAAAGGTATATATAAGATAGGTAAGCACTAAAAACTCATTCAGAATCTCAAGTTGGTCAAGTAACACCTCTTTGTATTAGCTGAAACAGTCCATTACCTTAAGCTGAAATTTTGCCAAAAATATTCCAACCCTTGACAAATTCGACCACATGGACTTTAATAGACATGTTACATCCTCTTATGATCTACCTCTAGGCTAGATACATTGAATTTTTTCCTAATGACACCTTTCATAACCATAAAACATCAAATTAATGACAAACAGACACCCATTCTACTTGGCAGTCCTATTTCAAATAGGACTCAAACTACTCATTATTATCTTTAACAACCTTATCTACTAAAATAAATTACATCTTTGACAAGCATTTTGTCACATGGTCGAATTTAGATGATGGGATTCATCTCTTTATGACCACTTAACTGACCTCCTCAAAACTAGGAAACAAAACCCTGTTTTTTAGGGAAATGGTCTTCTTATTTGAATTTTTTGGTTGTCATTTATCCTTCAATTCATGGTCCTTGAGTGTTGAATAATTGCTTGACATGGTATTTAACTCTTCCATAACTTCTGGCTTTCCAAAAACCGCTCCAAAACTCTGCTAAAAACGCTGAAAGACAGTGCACTACGAAAGTAAGGCAGTTTCGTAGCGCCGCAAAACAAGCCTTTGTCCTCCAAAAAATTGACTCTTTCCTCTTGCATCATATTTATCACCCTTAAACACATATTTTATATAATTTCATCTCTTAACTCAGCCCTTAACACCTTTAAAACTGATCAAAAAAGGCAAAAAAAAGCAGCTACAGCAATTTCGTAGCGCTTTTCTGCTTTTTAAGCCTGGAGGCGCTACGAAACTGCTGAGTATGCAGATTTTTTCATAAATTTGTCAAATTGAAACCTGTAAGTGAAACAAACTTGTATCTAACATATCATTAGCCTCAACCAACCATAAACCAACTCAAACTAAGAGTTTTGAGGTGTCAATCTCACCTTTCATATTTAAGACATCCTTGATTATTTTTCTTGTTTTTTCCTGAAAAATACGTCTTGGAATAGAGCCTATATCTCCTAATACATGATGTATTTTGAGAAACTAAAGGAGTTTTTTTTAGGCCATTATGTATTTAATAAAAATGTCTCTTTGGTTTTTGAAACACATCTCCTGATGTCCAAAAACTTCATTTGAAAAACATGTGTAAAACAGGAAAAACTTTGTTTCTCAAAATAGGGCTTCAATGAAATCATTTTATCTCCCAACTGATAACACCTATGAGAAACTTGAGAGAGGTTTTTTTATCTGGGGCTATGAGGAATACAAACGTCTTTTATAATTCCAAAACACATTTTCATTTCGCCATAAACTGATCTTGAAATTGACTGCTAAAAAGTCATGTACAGGATAGTTTCGTAGCGCATTTTAATTTATCAATATCTGCCACCTCCTAATGAATTTGAAGAAATGGAGAGATTTTTTTGTATTTAGTTCTGTTATGAAGAAAAATCTCTTTCAGAGTTTTAAAATTCATTTTCATTTGCTCAGAAACCACCTTTGAAGTTGACTATTCAAAACCAAAAAATAGAATTTTGCTTCATATTTTGCTATGAAACTTTCAGCAGTTTCGTAGCGCAAAGTGACTTTTTTCAACGTAATGCACTATGAAACTGTGGTTTCTTGGATAATTGAGTGGTTTTGATACAAAAACTTTGGTAAATGAAATGCAATGGATAATGATGAATGTTTGACATGAAAGAGCTTAAAAGATGACTTTGTTTAAACCTTAGGGTAAGGTCAAACTATAAAAAATTTAATGCTTCCCTTGATCAAACTTAAAATGACTCCTAAAACCCTATTTTGACCCATGAACCTATGTAACCTTGTCAAAATTATGTTTTTAATTTTTTGAGTGATAACAAGGGTTACAGGGGTACAACAATAACAATAAGGGGGTTACACTAACAACAATAAGGGACTATACTAGTAATATAAGGACCTAACAATATGAAAGAAAATTCAACCAGGAAATGGGATGAGTCAAAATCTCTTCATAACCATATTGTTGATTTGTAGGAAAAGGTCCAACTTGTGTGCAACAACTTCAGTGTTTTTGGTTCTGTGAGTTGGAATGAAGTGAAAAAGTGTCTAGACCTCAACAAGCCACCAACGAAGGAAGATGATGATTTCACGTAATATATGCATTGTTTCAAATTTTCTCTCTTGCCAGGAATTTTTTATAGGTTGCATAAATACAAAAATGTAGTGAATTTTGGAAAATATTGTAGTGTATTTGTTACCAAACAAATGGATAATATGGATAAATAAAAAGAATGTAACACATTTCGTGAGAACTTTATGTGACCATGTACGAATTTAATAATATACATATACTCATTCCTATTTAAATAAATAAATAAAATTTTTGAGGATATATTTACTCAATTTTGATTTTCAAGAGAGATTGTTACAAATCGGGGTGTATAATTTAAATCTAATCTTGTCAAAAAAAACGTTGAGAAATACAATATCAAGCTTGTGAATTCCTCTCAGCCATAAGATAATGGACAAGTGGAATCAAAAACCAAGGTCCTTGAAGACATTTGACTAAGATAGTTCGACTACATCGAAAATATTAGGTAGATAGGCTTCTAGAGGAACTCTAGGCATATCAAACTAAATGAAGGAACACTATTGGTCATACACCATATGAACCATGGCATGGAAAACAAGTTTTTCTTCCCATAGAGTTTCAAATAAAAACCTTCAAACCAACAACAACATTGAGACTGGATCTTTCAGAGGCACAAAAATAAAGGTTAGCATAGCTTAATGAGCTAGATTAAATTCAACAAGATGTGATATGAAGAACCATTGTCATCTAGAAACAAAGGAAAAGTGGCATGACAAGTTTATCAAGTTGAATAAATTCACAAAACTAGGTGATTGGACCCCCCTATTTGATTCTAGATTTTAAAAAGTTAAAGGAAAGCTCCAAACACATTGGTTAGGTCCATATGAAATATAGAAAATCTATGATAATGGATTGGTTCAAATAAAAACTATTGATTAGGAGGGTATATATTTTCTTTTTAATGAGCATAGATTAAAATTATATCATAATCCTCTAACAAGAGAATTTTTTTTTTCAAAATATGCTTCAACATTCAGAGATGGAGTTGGTAAAACAGGAGAATTATTCTTCCCTTCCTAACTCAACTTAATTTTATTTCCTATTATTTAAAATATTAAAAATAAAAATAGAATGATAAGATAAAATAAAAATATAGCTATGAAAACCAGGATGTTGGCATTAACTATATAAGAATTTTAATTGAAAACTATTCTCTCGCATATAGAATTCCCATTATCCTATTGAAAAAGCTTGAAAAAATCATATTTATTTATATATCCTGCATGAAAAAATTATATTTTGATCAGCTAAGCAACAACAATAAATGGTAGCAACATACAAAGAATGTCATCTCAATTATCCATGGATTATTTTAGTCAAATTTTGAGAAATTTTAGGCCACCATAAATTGTTATCATATTATAGACTTTCGTAGTCATTGATAATCCTTCAAGTGTGATGAAGTATCCTTACAAATTTATTTTCATCAACATCATTAGCTATAAGCATCATCAAGCAGCCACATATAAAATCCATGCAGTGAGATCAAAAGCTCCAACATTAAGGTATTGATCAACATGAAGAAATTTTGTTTTCAAATCATGATGAACCAATCCAAATTGGTCCAAGATATAATCAGGTAATCATTTTAATTGATAGAATTTTATAATTTATAAACCATAGAATGTATGGACAAATTTCAAATTTAACCAACGTAACCTCAAGAGGCATAACTTCAAAGACTTATTTTAATAAATTATAACAATTTGTTTCATAATCACCCATGTCATATTTTCCATATTCATCAAATATCACTACAATCAATCACATCATTGGATAAACAACTTGGAAATCACCTTGTTAGTCTCATTTAACCATGAATAAGTTTGATAATTATGTGAGATGGATTTTATTTTCCATCATTAATTTTTCCAAGGACATTAAACCCTAGCTTGTTCATTTCTCTACTACATTTTCATTTTACGCATTCCCCCATCACTTGGACCACACTTCATATTACCACCTTATGATAGCAAGTGACATAAGAAGGAATTTGAGAACTAAAACTTCCTAAACTTCAAGGATGGAACCTGTAGTAAGATTTAAGCCTATAAGGACTGAGTTCTAAGAATCATATGCAAAATTTAGGGAGAGGTTCCAGAAATTAGGCTAGATGAAATTTTTAGAGAATTTTTATGGATATGATCTTGAGGTAACAAGGGTTTTTGCTAGATCCTTTGATGGAGTAGAATTAGGAATTGTAGATATCTAATTAAAGGTAACATATTGTTTCCTAGTTGAAGCTACTAAATTTCCCAAGAGTGGTGAGAATTGGTATAAAAAATAGAAACTTAAAGGAGAAACATGTATAAAGTTCCTGATAAATCTTGAATTGACAACAACAAATTGGACAAAGGGCATACTGATTTTTGAATTCAAAGGAAAATAGAGGGACATTTTCTTTATTCCTCATAAATTTTTCACTTTTGAAGGCATGTATGGTTTGATAATGTTTTATCATATTCATCTCTTGATGCATTTTTAAAAAGGTCATGAGATAAATTTATCTCATCACCTCCTCAAGAGTCTTAAAAAAATGGCTTTTAAAGTTCAAAAAAAAATTGTCCTAAAAATATAGAAAGACGTTTATATCATTTTTGGCTTTTTAAAATTCTAATTGAAGTGGAGTTATGTAAGTAAACGGTCTTAAAAAATATGGCTTCTAAATTTCATAAAAATTCCTAAAAAAAATAAAAAGTATTTTGTATCATTTTTGGCATGTTAAAATTCTAATTACAGTGGAGTTATGTCAAAAAGGGGACAATTGGGATGATTTCTTTCTGAGAAATTTTGAAAATTTTCATGAAACTTCACAAGAAAAAACTACTCCATGTCATAAAAAGAGATGCACTAGGGCTAGGGTTTCATAGGCCAAGACTCAAAACATGAGCTTGTAGCTAAGTCAAAAAATGAGCCAATGATTGTGCATGTGGGAAATTTTGAGGAAAACCCTAAGCCTATAGAAAAGTAAATAAATGAACCAATGCCTAAGTTTGTGGGTGAATTTGAAGAAATCCATGAGGTTGTAAATAAATTGAACCTAAAGGTTCTCAAGTCAACGAGATAATTGAAGAGATGGTTTCAAGTACGAAACCTTGAAAAACTAGGGAAAATAAATAGGAGAAGAAATTATCAAATAAAGGAGTAAATAAAAATGAAAAGAATAAAATCCGTGTACCAGAATCGAAGAACAATCTGGCCAAAAAATAATTCATAGTCAAAGAATTAGTAAAATGAAAAGTTTCAAAGAAGGAAAGTTCAAAGAAATCAAACCCTAATTTTGAAGAGAGACCCTGAATAATTACCCGTAGTATGAAAAAATAATTGATGGGCCATGAAAATGTTGAAGTTGCAAATCATATAATAATCCACATTGAAAATTCTGATGGAGAAGGCAATAGATTATTAAAGAAAGCAAAACCAGTAAGAAACCAAGGTTTTTCGCTCCTTTTTCATATACAACACTTCCACAGTAGAAGGATACCAACCCAAAAATTGATGTTTCAACTCCTTTTTCAGCTACAACATCATCACAAGACAGAGATACTAGTCTAGGAATTGATATTGCTCAACAAAAAGTTAATGAATATATTGTGTTTTCTTAAAAAGGAAGACCGATAAGAATAAGTATAGTAATCCTCTGGTTATTCCCTAATTTTAGTGCACCAACATATCCTATTCACAATTTAGTGCCATATCCCACATACATTCTACCATTTGATGTTTTTAGAGAAAAAGATACAAAAAAACTTAAATAAATAAATAAATAGACAAGAAATTAGAGAATTGGATGTCTTAGAGAGGCACATCAAGAATGAGAATGAAGTATTGAAGACACAAAATCAAAATATGTTAATGAGGATGCAACTTTGGTATAAGAAGAATTTAAAACTCAAGGAATCCAATGAGAAGATGCATTCCCAGATCAAAAGTTTAAATACTAAAATCATCTTAAGAAATCCAAGATGGTCCATAACTATGAAGAAGAAGGGAGCTCAGGGTAGTAACTTGGATATCTCGACCAAGCTACTAAGGCCATACTATGACAGGGAAGAGGCTACAAATTTTTTCATTTTTTCTTGTGCATGAGGACATGAAAAATCCTCAACGTGAGTGAATGTCGAGGTTTAAAAATTAGCTCATTTTGTTTTTTTTTTGTCCTTATTTTTTCCTATATTTACTCGTAGAAGCCTACCATATCCATAATTTAACAATACCATGCTACCATTTGTGCATAAAACCATTTTTGAACTATAGTGGTTACAAGAGGAGTGTTTCAAGATAATAATGTCTATCTTTCTATAGTTCTTTGTGTTTCTTTATAAAAATAGTTCAATATATTATGACTGTGAAAAATGACATATTTTGCACCTTCAATTACTTTCTATAGCCAAATTGTGGGATATCATATCTCTAGACATGGTCTAGAAAAACTAAAAACTGAGAGACATGGAAAAAAGTAAGGAGATGGTTTTCCTTCCATGGAGTGCAACCAGAGAACATCCACATCATCATCAAATCTTGGTCAATATCCCAGTCAAATATTCTTAAGTGATGGGTAGAGTAACATGACAGATCATGAGTTTGTCGGTGCAACACAAAGGATTAGCTCCCACAAAATTGATTCATGTAATCTATAGGAGAGATTCATGCTATTTTCATCAGTTTCTCATATCAGCAACTCGATCCTTATATCCCAGGAAATATGTAATTCAATTATTTTATCCTAAAGTAAAGTGGTAATACTCTTAAATAGTTATTGTCGTTTAAACTTTATAAATGCTTATGATTCCTTCGATGGAATCAAGTTGGATGCCTGGTAACACTTTGCAATTAATATAAACTTTGTTGTTCTTTTATTTGTGTGTAGTCTTGTTCATGAATCTATTTCAAAATTGTAGTTGTAGACTTTTAATGCTTTGACTTTACTTTAATAATGCATGAACCAACCAGGAACGACCCCCTGCGAAGAGGACGCGCATTGCCTTCATTTATTTGCATGGTTTAATTTCCTTTCATTATAGATTGAATTTCATTTACTTGCAGAACATAGTATACTTGATTACAATTTATTATATCATTTTTTTGTTACATTAGCTTATATTTAATTTAAAGCGATCACATCTTTGTTTACAAATATTATGCTTGCTTTTAAATTTAATCATTTGTATATCTGAGAATCTTTTTTGGTTGAATCATAAGGACATAACCCTATGTAATATGCCAATACATAACCTTATGTACCTTGTGGAACTTGTCTCAACTAAGCCAGTATAAGTTGATGATCATTTTCATAGTGAATATTTTGTTTAATAGATTAGTTAAGTTGAATCACAAGGATATGACCCTATGTAATATGCCTATGCAGAACCCTATGTAATTTGTGGAACTTTCCTCAACATTTATTTTTATCAATTTTTGCATAGATTAAAAAGTTAGAAACTAAGTCCTGGCATATATTATGCCTTACAATTCACAAGCTTACCAACATGGATTGATGAATTAAATTTAACATAATTCTATTTTAATTGAATTGACTAATATTTTTAGTTTCGTTGTTGGGGGAGTGTACATAGGATTCAATTACCTTTAGTCAATCCACCATCTAATGGCTCTATCCTTTTTATTTATGAACAATCATGGTGATCCCTAAGAAGACACACTCAATTTAAGATATGTTTTTTCAACATCTCTTGTAATTTCATCTTTATCTCTACCAATTTTGGAGTGCTCATCATGTAAGGGGAGTTGGATATAGGAGTAGATTCTAGCGCTAGATCGAGTGAGAAATCAATGTTCCTTTTGAAGGTAAATCTGACATCTCATTTCAAAACACATCTTTAAATTATCAAATTATTTGGTAGTATTCAATATTTAAACTTTTATTTTATGTTATCTCAAATACATGAAGAGCATACATTTGACACTCCCTTATGAAATTTTATTCCCACTACAAGGTTGAGAGATATCTTATAGATATTGGCATTAAAGTGCCTCCCACATTTCTCTAGATCCCATAAGCATCCATATAGTCAAAGGTTTTGTTGTAGAAATATAATTTTACTCTATGGGTTGTTATCCAATCCATGCTAATCAAAACATCATAATACCCTAATCACAAAAATTTTAGTGTTTCCTTCGTAACCTAACCATTCATTTCCAACCGACATGCCTCCAAGAAATCAGTCACTTTTTTGCTAGTTCCTACAACTACCTGCACAAACCATGATTTCTTATGCTTAAAATTATGAAGGTCACAAGAGTCATATCATCCTCTTTTTTTCTACCCCAACCTTTGTTTTTCTACCTCTAATGTCTTGTTTCCTCTTTATGGTAGAAAAACCTACTGGAATCCACTCCATGCGAGGTAACTTGGATTGGGAATCCTTAGCTGATTTATGTATTTCTAAGGCTTAAATATTCTTCTAATTATATTTCGCCTTCCTATTTTCCTTCAAGACCTTATTGAACTTTATTTTTGATTTAGCTTATTCATAAAAATATCTCACCTTCCAAATTTTCTCCTTTAGAATTTTGGGTTCAACAAATTGAACCTTATCTTGGTAGGACCAAGGTTGCGCACCAAGAAATCATTGGATTTTAACCTTCTCATCTATGATATATGAAATATATCTCAGTAGTTCCAAAATTAATTTTGCAAAATCATCCATGGTTATTATCTCAATTTCAACTCATGAAATTATTTAACATTTCCATCATAATACCTTCTTGAGAGTCATTTTAGTTGGAAGTAATTTTTGAATTTTTTTCAAGTGACTTTCCTCTCACTAATCCTCTTCACATTTTTAATTTCTTCCCACCCGATTGAATCTCTACCAGCCATATTGAACATGACCACTCTAACCTCCATATTCCTAATTTAATCATGCACTTGAAAGTATTTCTTTAAACCAAGTAGCCATTCTTCAGCTTCTTTGTTACAGTTTGAAGTTTTTTGTGGTGTAATTTTTGAGATAGTGAATTCGGAATCTCCATATTCTTCATTTTTCCATCTATGTTTTGAGTCTAAAATAAGACTCATCATCGGGACAAAACCTACCAAGAAGAGAGGAGGACCAATGCTATAAATACTGAATTTTACCATCAAAGGTGGCTAGCTTCACCTTCCTCAACACCTCATACAAACAATCTCTATAATGATTCCTATTTTTATGCCTATGAGAAGTAGGCTTTGATCCATTCTTTATTGATTCATTTGAAGCAACAATATCTTTTTCTGAGGAATCTAATGATGTTCCTTCACTAGATATTTAGGTCTTACCACTATGGAACCTTTTTTTTAAGGGCTTCTACCATTATTACTTGAAATTTATCTAGTTTTCAAAGCTTTAATTTCAAGCTTCTCATGATCTCTGCCATGTCTGGGGGGTCTCAATATTTCTCCCTTAATTAGACTCATTTTCATGAAGGTGTGGTAACTCTTCCATGTTATTGCGTACTTGGGTTAATTTCTTGTAAAATTTGAACATTATTCACTTTTATCTATGTGTTTGTGTGTATATATATGTTGGATCAAATAAAAAAATTGTTGTTTTTATTGGAATCACGATTTTCATTAGACCAAAACCTGCAAACATTAGTCTCTACTATAATTTATTAGAATTAGGATCCACGAGAGGTGGTTAGTTCATGTTGCGAAATACATGGGGACCTATCACTCTGATACCACTTATTGGAATCGTGATTTTTGTTAGACCAAAACCTACAGGCATTAGTCTCCACTACAATCATGTTTACGTAGACGTTATACACCTAAGTCAACAAGGGAGGAATAGCCCAGACTTTCACAGCCCCAATCAAAGATCCATGTAATAAATTTAATAAAGGTAAAATAATAACCATGGTCATGGGACATGTATTCCAAGTCGAATGTTGGGAAAAAACATAGTTATGGGGATCACTTGCGATTAATTTATGTATAAAGAAATTGGAAAGGAAATGGAAAACGCTTTGGAAAGGAAAAATGCCATTTATTGGAATTTATTTATGAAAATAATGGAAAATAAGAGAAAAGGAAGGTGAAAGGTCACAGGTTGCATGTGAGTAGGAAAATGAAGGGAAAAATGGATAATTGAATAAAATATATGCCTCATTAATAAAAAGTCTTTTGAGGATCATTTGGTACCTTTTTTCAGCTCAACTTTGATCAGTTCATTTTTGGAGCTCTCATTTTATCTCTCTCTCTCATACTCTTAGACACGTATTTTTCTTGGACCACCCTTGGAGGATTGTGGCATAATTTGGATTTGGAGCAAGAAGGAAAATAAATAGAATGAAAGCACAAGAGGAAATCAAGATCAGTAGCTATAGTGGGTTTTTTTGCAGGTACCGAGTTGCATGTATGACTTCCTTACTAGTTTTTGCATGTGTGGCATATGCATGTGGTTTCTTGGTTATGATTTTTCATTGCCATGGAGTATTGCTTGGATTGAAAATGATTTTTCCTAGCCTTTCCATTTCCTAGATAACCATGGTGTTGTGGGTTTGACTTTTTTTTTCTAGTTGGTTATCATCTACCTTTGGTTGTGGGTTGAGTTACTATTTCCTGGAAGCCTTGGTTGGACAAACACTTTGGAAACCCTATAAAAACTTGGGTTGATTTACTATTCCTAGAAGCCTTGGTTGGATAAACACTTTGGAATCCCTTGGTGGGTTTATTTACTAGTCCTGGAAACCCTGGTTGGAACAAACACTCTAAAGCCCTGGACAACTTGGCTAGTGACCAATCTGGTGATGGTTAGCGATGTCTGACCATGAGGCAGAATCATTGGTTGAGGGTTGATGTGGTTTGTCCTATGGAAACCCTAGTTTGGTTTTATTTGGATTGTTCCATGAGATCCCACATTCATGCTTGGAATATGGCATAGGGTTGACTAGATGAAAGAAATATTTTGTTTAGCCTAGTCTATGGTCGAGTGGTACATGAAAGTCCCAGACATGGTTGCATTTTACACATGTTAATAAGATATTCTCTCCTATTGTATTTGATGGGTAAATGAACTTGTTATTATGTGGTTTATACGGTTGTTATATCCTTGCTATTTCTATTTTTTATATGTTGGTTATGAGTATGTTTTATAATAGTGATGATGTATGGATCTCATCATGTTTTGATTAATAGGTGAATGAAAAATGAATATATGACCTAATAGTGGATAATGGAATTATTATGATGCGGTGTCAATGCTTGTTATGATTTTCAGATAATTATGAGACCCCTATGATCAGATCTATTGTTGAGACCTGTAAAATGCATATTCGTGACATTTTTTACAAAATGTTTGTCAAGGCTAGTAGGGGTGATCCAAAAATTTTAACTTCAAGGATGCATTTAGAATTTCATATAAAACATAATATTAACCAAGTAACTTAAAACCACATCAAAAGAAGTGGAAATCATAAGCAAACATGAGATCAAAGACACAACGATTTGATTATGGAGTTCACCCAATGTGGGTTACATCTCTGGTTCCTGCTCAAAAGTGGGGAGGCCTTCTTTCATTAAGTGGCATCAAAGAAATTAGTTACAAGCAACTTTTACAAAAATGGCCCTTATACCTCCAATCTGGATGACGGCCTGAACATGGAGACCTTAGCGGGAGAAATGGATTGGTCGATTGGATTCATGTCGCGAAATAGTATATAAATGACTGTAAATTTGTCAGATTCTAAAAGTGGCCCCTCTCGCCCTCTAAGGGAATATTTTGGGCATCTCCAAGATACCCTCGCTCATGGTTCCACTGCCCAGGCCGCTACTGGTTCCCTCGTTCCTCCACCATCGGTCTCCCATTCGAGTGGCATATGAAATATTTAAGTAATAGGAGGTGGGCAGACATTTTAATGGACAGGTGGTTGGCCCATTCGTCTGCAGTACTATGATAAGGCATGGCAGTTTGGGTGGTTATGGGGTCGAACCTTGCGAAACCTTTTTACGGTGTGAGTATATGTATATGGTGCAATGGTTTCAGCATTTACCATGGCATTTAATACAATATAGCAATGGTTTTTTATGGTTGGTTGTATTCGATTAATGTGATTCAAGGGTTTGTAGTAATTGTGACTCCATATGATATATATAATATAACATCATGGAGGGGTGGTTGCCCGCCACCCTTATTTTAAAATTATAATTTTTTTTTAAACATATAGTTATTTTTTACCTGGCGAAAAATAAGGGTCATTTCACAAATTAATTAGGTGACAAATTCGCTCATTCTGGTGGTCAGATTCCATGCGTTAGGATGCTGAAAAATTTTTGCCTCGTTAAGACTGCCACTTGGCCAAGTTTGACCAAAAATTTGACCATCTATAACTTGAGCATACGAACTTGGAATCAGGGTGACGAGCACTATGATATGGTCTTGGTTTCACTTCCATCTGATGACTTTGATTTTTGAGCTATTTTCAAGGCCACTTCTATTTTTGGATCCTCTCGGATCATTCCTCCCCACTAAGGAGCTTTTGCACCGCCAAAATATTTATCATTCAATTTAAAAGTGAGGTAATTTCTCCCTAAATTTCTCCTTTTCAATACATCGAGCCTTACTTGGATGCATTGCTTTGAAGCCAATACGAAGATACTCCATGTCTGCCCATCATTAAGTCATAATATTCCTGTCAAGAATGATGTCCTCTGGTAGCTTGTCCAAGTATTTAGGTGCAAAATCATCCACTCTAGGAACCTGTCCAACCTCTTTGTTGTCCAAGATTAAAGGAGACTCATAAAGCTTCAAGCTTTCAACATTCACCATTGAGTACATATGCATGTATGTTGGCAACTGAAGACAAAACGCATTGTCTCCAATCTTCTCTTGGATGGTGAATGGGCCATATCAAATTGCTCTCAACTTCTTTCATTCCCCTTTCATTATGTCCTTGCTGATGTGGAGCCACAATTTTTCACTAACCTGGAATTGGTGATCGACTTGGTATTTGTCATTTCAAGCTTTGTATTGAGCTTGAATTCTCTCCAACTCCTCCTGCACTGCCTGGTGAATCATCTATATCTATTTATTGAACTTATGTGCTTTTTCCTTATCATATTTCCCACTAGAATATTCATCTCTCCAAAATACCATGTCTAAGGGATCCTTTGGTAAATAACCAAATCATATCTCCAACAGTGAGCTTTGTGTGGATGAATGAAATGCCCAGTTTTATGCATGTTGTACATAAGGAAGTTGCTTGTCCCATAACTTGGGATGTTTGCCACAATATCCTCAAGGTAAGTGTATCGCCATGTGGTTGAAAACTTATGTTTGATTTTCAATCTTTGGATGAAATGTCGTGATCCTCTTCAACTTGGTGTCCATCATTCTCCACAAACTCATCCAAAAATCTCCAAGAAATTGAGTCTCGATCAGACACAATGGATGTGGGCAACCCAAAATGGACCCATACAAAATGAAAGAAGAGATGAGTAGTCTTATCTATGGTGACCTTCTTCTTACAAGGAATTAATACACATATTTTTTTAAATCGATCCACAATGACATACAAATACTCGTGACCTCTCCTAGAAAAAATCAAACTGCCTACAAAATCCATTAATACAATTTCCCATGGATGACTCGGAACAAGGAATGGTGTGTACACCCCTAATTTTCTATTAGAGGGCTTAAAAAATGAACACAACACACATCCCTTTACATATCAACTCACAATGTTTTTCATGTGAGGCCAAAAACAAAACCTTTGTAAATGACACAAATTCTTTTCTACACCAAAATGAACTGACACAAGAGAGGTACGTGCCTCTCTGATTACATGTATCCTTTCATTGGTGGGAATAAAAAGTTTTCCAAGGTGGTACAACAATTTTCCATGGAAGTGATAATTATCCACCTGTGATCCATATGTCAGTTCTTCATAAATCTCCTTAAAATCATCATCACCAACATATTTTTCAAAATAAATTTCAAAAGACAAAGAAGCATTTTGCAAAATGATAGATGGAGAAATAGGAGGACAAGAAAGCATATTTGCCACTTTATTGTTGGTTCCCTTCTTATAATTTATTACCAAGTGAAACTGTTGGAGGAATCCCATCCATCTTAAATGACATGCATGTTGAAGCTTGGTCTGTAAATGATGTTCTTCTTTCCGATCAAATAGTGTTTCAACTGCTTCACACTTTGAACCAAGCCATACAAATCCTTGTCATATTTGGGATAGTTCACTATTAGGTCACTATAATACTAGTGTATCCCCTTATTTTTATTATTGTATCCCCCTTAGTGTTATTTTTGTACCCCTGTAGCCCCCATATTGTTATTATTGTGCCCCATAAAACCCCCATACTGTTATTATTGTGCCCTTACATTATTATTGTTAGGTTGTCTAGGATTATATTTTGACCCCATGGACTCCTATATATAGAAAGGAGGTTTTTCACTCGTATCATAAATTAATTGTTCATTTATGTAATTTAAAGGAGGTTTCCCCCTCGAAGTGGCTTATTTATAAGGATTTTATCTCTCTTTTCTTCTATTTTGGAGCTGGTTTCATAACATTTGGTATTAGAGATTTGAATTCTAGGGTTTCGCTGCTCCAAACAGGTCATCGTAGCATTTTCGCTATAATGTTTTTCTACGAAGGTTAGAAATCAAAAAATTTATCAATCGAAGCCAAAGTCCATAGGAACGTCGTGTAAAAATTTCAAATCTTAGTTCGCAATATTTTCAGATATATGATTTGTGGAAGTTATGGTTTTTTGCAGGCTGTTGAATTTCGTCTAAAAGAGGTGACCTTGGTAAAATCGTCATAACTCTCTCTTTGAGCATAAAATTTGAATTCTGTAAAAATTGGCCATAAATACATGGACTGTAGTTTCCTGTGTATAAATTTTAGAGCCGAAGGAGGTAACAGTGACACATGGAAAGCCGTACAAGTTTGTTCTACTTAACGAGTCCATAATTAGGTCATTGTGGGATTGGGCATAACTTTTTCTTGAAGAATCCAAATCAGATCAGACCTATGGAGTTTGAAAGAAGATTCAGAGGGATAATTTAGAGCCGAATTTCAAATATTAAAGTTCTGAAATCACAGATATAATTCAGTTTCAATATCGAGCTCCTTAAAAGCAAGAAAAAGGTGTGTATTTTGTTTTTCAAATTGCATAAGTCTTGTTTGAAAAATCAATTTGAAGTGATTCCAAGGGCATATTGAAGCATATATATCAATATTGGGCTCTAAAATTCCACCTTAAAATAATTCCACACCCATTAAGCCCTCAAAAAGCTCTACTATGATGCATGAAGAGGAAGACTCTTGCAATATGAGATATCAAAATTATGGTACCAAGTGCAAAAAATTTCGATCTTACAAAGAGAAATCAAAGATGAAATAGATGGTTTAAAAGAAAAAATGGAGGCTAAGTTGCATGGATTGAAGGATCAAATGAAAGCTACTATGGATGATAAAGTAGTGGAAGATCACATCGAGCATCAAGAACAAGTTCTCCAACTCTCAAATGACAAATACCAATTCGATCAATTCGAGAGTATCTCAGCAAGTGGAAGAACTTACACATTGAATATTCCACATGGGAGGATGATAATTTTATACATAAGAATCCAGAAATAATCAAGCGTTGAGGGAAACACTTGTTTGAAGGAAACGGGCATGTTAGGTCCCTATAATACTAGTTTATCCCCTTATTGTTATTGGTGTATCCCCTTTAGTGTTATTTTTGTACCCCTTCAGCCCCCATATTGTTATTATTGTGACCCAAGAAACCCCCATATTATTATTATTGTGCCCCTACATTATTGTTGTTAGGTCGGCTAGTATTATATTGTGACCCCATGGACTCGTATATATAAAAAGGAGGTTTTTTCATTTGTGTCATCCAAGAATTGTTTATTTATGTAATTTAAAGGAGGTTTCCCCCTTGAAGTGGTTTATTTCCAAGGTGTTGATCTCTCTTTTCTTCTATTTTGAAGTTGGTTTCATAAAATTCACAACAACCTCGGAGAATGTCTCAGAATGGTAACATACATGTTTCATTTATTACATCAATACTACTCCCATGATGTATATGTTGGCATCTGTCTTGATCTCAAAAGGCTGATGGAGGTCAGGTAAGTCCAAAACTCGTGTGTTGTTGATCTTATATTTCAGTGTATCAAAGGATTTTTGTTGCTTTCCTCCCCACTCAAAGGTTTGCTTCACACTCATCAATGCATGTAAAGGGGATGCAATGATGGAGAAGTTGGCAATGAATATTCTCCAGTATTGTACCACACCCAAAAATCTACGAACCTTTGTAACATTGGTGTATTTACGCCACTTTACAATCAGATCAACTTTGGAAGGATTTATTTTCAATTTTCCACCACCAACAATGTGACCCAAGTAAACCAAAGAGGTCTTACCAAATTCACACTTCGATATTTTGACATACAATTTTTCATTTTTCAAAACATCAAGCACTTTTTTAACATGACACACATGATCATCCCATGTCTTACTGTAAACAAGAATGTCATCAAGATACACAAGTAAAAAATAATCAAGAAAAGGCATGAAAATATCATTCATCAACCTCATGAATGTGGTCGGAGCATTGCATAGTCTGAATGGAATCACCAACCATTCAAACAACCCCTATTTCGTTTTGATTGCAGTCTTCCATACATCCTATTTTTCAATCATGATATGATGATAACCACTGCGTAAGTCTAGTTTTGTGAAATAGACAACATTTTTCAATTGATCAAATAAACCATCAATATGAGGTGAGAGGGTATTGATTCTTCACCATTATTTTGCTAAGTGCCCTCTAGTCTACACACATCCTCCATGTTCCATCCTTTTTCGGCACCAATATGATACATGATTTTCATGGAAAATAACTTGGTCTTATGACCCCTTTATTCAGCAATTCTTGTACCTGCTTATTTATCTCCTCCATATCAATGGCTGAAAACCTGTACACACTAATGTTGGGTAAAGGAACATCCTGCTGCAATTGAATATCATGTTGGATCTCACACTTTGGAGGCATCCCACTTGGTTCCTGAAAAATCCCATCATAATTAGAAACAATTTCACACAATTTCATTTTATGAGTGGGGCCACAACCTTTGAAATCATCATATGTCTTCGCATATTTTTCTCTCACAACCATGAGCATGCACCCTTTGTTGGAATTCACCAACCTCTTCATCTGACCTGCACTAACAAGACTAGCATTGATTTTGGTGCGATGAGCTCTAACAATGTATTCCACCTTGTCTTTTGTGAGTTGATACTTGTTTTCGTGGCGAAATAAAAATGCTTTCATGTCATACAAATACGGACTCACCAATATAATACCACATATATCCAAGGGTACAACATTCAGACCAACCTCATCAACTAATTTGGATGCAATCACAAATCTAGCTCTACACTGCTTGGTTACATGTAATTTGGCTTTATCACATATCCAACCAAGCGGGTACGGTTTCAGATGAGGCTTGGTTTCCAATCCTAACTTTTTATCCAAGGATTCTGAAATCAAATTTTCTTGTGAGCCCGAAAAAAAACAAGGTTTCCAGTTTAGTATGTTTCAGTATGACTCTAATGTGGAACAATTAAATTCTATTTAGTTCATAAATAAGAGGCTCATTTGAAGAAATTATAATTTCATGTGATTCATAGTTTTCATTAGCATCAAGATAAATATTACCTTGTGTGCCCACGGTTGTGATAAATGTCTCATCACCAGAATCGGATCCAAGATCCTGTTGCGCGGTTGCCATTTTCTTTTGCTTTTCTTTTCCACCAAATCTCTTTGGCTTCAACTGGATGCAACTTCCAAAAATTTTCATCATCATGGCCTTATTTCTTGCAATGTGTGCAAGATGGCTTAGCTCCTTCCTCCTTCTTGGTTGTAGCTACCTTCTTGTCCTTTTCCTTTAAACTTGTCATTATGGGGTTTAAAAGATGATTTAAATGACTGATATTATTTGTCATTCTTTCCCCTGCTTTCAAGGTGAATGGCCTTCACATTGGCCACATCAATAGTAGTAGGCTCAACTAATAACAAATAATAATTTTTGTAACTATGTAAAGCACCAATATACTTTGTTACAGTTTCAAGTGAATCAAGTGGAATGCTCAAATTCAATTCTTGTTTTCTAAACTCTATTATGACACTTTGTACATTTTTACCCTTTCCTTGTCTTAAATATTTCCATTACATTAAATCTTTTTGTCGATAACTCAAAGGATAGAACTAATCTTTTAATGCATAAACAAAATTGGACGAAGAAGAAAGGAGATTACCAAAGTTTTTGTTTCCTTTCTAAAACTTTTGCTCCCACCAAATGAGAGTGGTGCCACTTGGCTGAAGGGATGCTAACTGGATCTTTGCCTCATCCTCCTTGATTTTTTGAATCTTGAAATAAGCTTCAATCTATCTGATCCAATTTTTAATTTTCTATACATTACATTCTCCATTATATGTGGGCAAATCAAACTTTACATCTAGCTTAAAAAATGACTTCATAGATGTATTTTTATGATGCCTGTTAGAATGGTGAGAGAGGAATAAGAAGAACTTTCACTAGTGGATGGAGAGCAAGGAGGCTCTCCTCCTCCCCCTTCATGGTGTACCGATGCATGATCCTTGGGATCTTTCTTCTCATCCATGATTGTCTTCTCATATTCTTCAAAAAACTTGTCAACTTTGTCTGTCATGATGAAGAATATCTTATGATAGTTTCACTCTTGTTCTTCGCATGCATCCTCATCTACCATGTTTTGTCTTTTTGGTGCATCCCCTACTTCGAGATCAAAGGATTTAAGTTTTCCTTCATATTTTTTGAGCTTTTCCCTCGGTTAGCATTCACTCGTGCAACTCATATCAAGAAGACCTTCTCTGATACCAAACTCAATCCAAATCTTGTAACTTCAAGGATGCATTCAGAATTACATATAAAAGAGCATATTAACCAAGTAACTTAAAACCACATGAAAAGAAGCAAAAATCATACGCAAACATTATATCAAAGACACAACGATTTTATTATGGATTTCACCCAATGTGGGCTACGTCTTTGGGCCCTGCTCAAAAGTGCAGAGGCCTTCTTTCATTAAGAGACATCAAAGAAATCAGTTACAAGTAAATTTTACAAAAATGACCCTCATACCTCCAATCCAAACGATGGATTGAAAATGGAGACCTCAGCTAGAGAAACAGACTACAAGGTTGGATTCGTGTCACGAAATCGTATAAAAATTACTATAAATTTGTCAGATTGTGACACTGGAACCTGTCGCCCTCTAAGGGAAGCTTTTTTTCATCTCCAATATACCCTCGCTCATGGTTCCTCTTCCCAGGCCACTCCTGGTTTTTCTGCTCTTCCATCGTCAATCCCCCGTTTGAATGGCGTATGAAAGGTTTAAGTAATAGGAGGTGGGAAGACATTTCAACAACTAGGTCATGGGCCCATTAGTCTATGGTACTATGATAAGGCACAGCAGTTTGGGTGGTTTCGGGGTCGAACACCATGGCACCTTTTTATGGTGTGAGATATATGTATATGGCACAGTGGTTTTGGCGTTGATCGTGGCGGTTAATACAATATAGCAATGGTTTTTTATGGTTGTTTGTATGCAGTTAATGTGATTCGAGGGTTTTCGGTAACCGTGACTCCATATGATATATATAATCTAACACCGTTGAGGGGTGTGGCGGGGGTGGCAGGGGTGGCTTACCACCACCCCTATATATATATATATATAGGCACAATTTGGAAGCGTCTCGATGCACATAATCCAGCCACTGGGACGGGCGAATTTATCGCCTACTTAATTTGTCCAGTGACCCTTATTTTTTGGTGGGTAAAATTAACTATATGTTTAATATATACCCATAAAAAAATAAGGGTCACTAGACAAATTAAGTAGGCAATAAATTTACATGTTCCAGTGGCCAGATTATGTGCATCGAGACGCTTCCAAATTGTGCCTATATATATATATATAGGGGTGTTGGGCAGCCACCCCTGCCACCCCCGCCACACCCCTCAACGGTGTTACATTATATATATCATATGGAGTCACGGTTATCGAAAACCCTGGAATCACATTAACTGCATACAACCAACCGTAACAAACCATTGCTATATTGTATTAACCGCCATGATCAACACCAAAACCATTGTGGCATATACATATATCTCACACCATATCGTATTGCTCGTAACTCTCATTCCAACAATGAAAACGACACTCAAATCCAAGTTTGTATGCTCAGGTTATAGTTGTTCAAAGTTCTGGTCAAACTTGGCCAAGTGTCAGTCTTAATGAGGCACAGTTTGGAAGCATCTCGGTGCACATAATTCGGCCACAGGAACGGGTGAATTTATCGCCTACTTAATTTGTCCAGTGACCCTTATTTTTTGGTGGGTAAAATTAACTATATGGTTAGCTCCTGGAGGTTCCGTAGGATGTGTGGATAGTCAGTTTGGTTGTGATATTTCAGTTCCATTCCATTAAGGTGACCTTGGAGGTTGAATGACATCACAATGACCTCTCGTCACATGTTTACCCCAGTGGACCGATTAGCTTAGGTAAATGTGGGGGGAGGGCATTACAGATTTGTATCAAAGCATGGTTCACCCCTTGGACTAGATGGGTGGTGTATTGGTCATGCATACATGTTGATTTCATATGTGCTCATTATACTTGTGGTATATGTGCTTGTAGCATAAGCATGGTGTGGTCATAGTTGTAGTAGTCTCGCCATGTGAAAGTTCATGGTGATGTCGTTGTATATGGCCGTCATGAGTGCATGTTGATGGTGCATCGGTCATGTATGTCAGTGTATATGTCGTTATGCATGCATTATTTCTAGTTTGTGTGTGGTTTTGGCATCATGCATGAAAATTGAATAAGGATTGAGATGATTTCTATGTATTATTTTGAATATAATCATGTTTATTGTTTTGAATATGATCATTCACTCATGCAACTCACGTCAAGAAGACCTTCTCTGATACCAAACTTGATCCAAATATTTTAACATCAAGGATGCATTGAGAATTTCATATAAAAGAGAGTATTAACCAAGTAACTTAAAACCACATTAAAAGAAGCAAAAAAGAAAACATGAGATCAAAGACACAGTGATTTGATTACAGTGTTCACCCAATCTGGGCTACATCTTTGGGCCCTAACCAAAAGTGGGGAGGCCTTCTTTCATTAAGTGGCATCAAAGAAATCAGTTACAAATTTTTTTTATAAAAATGACCCTTATACCTCCAATCCAGATGATGGCTTGAAAATGGAGACCTCGGCTGGAGAAACGGACTGCGCGATTGGATTCGTGTCACGAAATCGTATAAAAATTACTATAAATTTGTCAGATTCTGACACTGGCACCTCTTTCCCTCTAAGGGAATTTTTTGGCATCTCCAAGATACCTTTTCTCATGGTTTTGTTGCCCAGAACACTCTTGGTTCTACTCATCCTCCACCTTCGATCCCCCATTTGAATGGCATATGAAAGGTTTAAGTAATAGGATGTGGGAAAAAACTTCTACGGTAAGGTCATTGGCCCATTAGTTTGCGGTACTATGATAAGGCACGATGGTTTGGGTGGTTTCGGGGTCGAACACCGCAAAACTTTTTTATGGTGTGAGATATATGTATATGGCGCGGCGGTTTCAGCATTGACCGCAACAGTTAATTTAATATAGCAATGGTTTTTTATGATTAGTTTTATGTGGTTAATTTGATTCATAGGTTTGCGATAACTGTCACTCAATATGATATATATAATGTAACATCGTTGAGGGGTGTGGCAGGGGTGGTTTCCCGCCACCCCTATTTTAATATTTTTTATTTTTTTGAAATGTATAGTTAATTTTTACCCACCGAAAAATAAGGGTCACTGGAAAAATTAGGTAGGAGATAAATTCATCCTTTCCGGTGGTCGGATTTTGTGCGCCATGATGCTTCCAAATTGTTGCCTCATTAAGACTTCCACTTGGCCAATTTTGACCAGAACTTTGACCAACTATAACTTAAGCATACAAACTTGGATTTGAGTGATTTTCACACTGTTGGATTCATGGTTACGAGCACTACGATCTGGTCCTTGTTTCACTTCCATCTGATGACTTTGATTTTTGAGATATTTTCAAGGCCAGTTCTATTTCTGGGTCCTCGCGGATCAAGGGGACCATTCAACTCATTAATAAAATGTGTGCATTAGAACATTTATTTCATTTTTATTTATCATTTATTGAATTCTTATGGAGTTCTAGGAAATGACCTAATTCCTGGCCCTAAAAAAGTGCCACATAAGCTGGGGTCGTTGGCACAAGATTACCTAAAAAATTCTAGAGTATTTGGTATGGCCTTGTGTTGTGTAGGTAAATCCCCTCTGCAGACAAAGGCTATCCCTCTAGCCCTAGGGTGGGTCTAGCAGCAAGAGGACATGCTAATGCATCTATTCATAGTTAATGAATGAAACTGAGTCGGGATAGATGTCCAACCTTTGTTCCAACGTGGTTGTCATAGTTGTGGCAGCAGTCTCTTGATCTTCATCCTGACACGTTGCGGTCCTTCAGGGGTGGTACTCAGGTGCCTCCACAAGGATCAGAGAATGATAGCAGCATACAAAACAATATTTGCATTCATAACTATCTAATTGGTCAACGTATTGCACAAGATTAATCGTATCAAGACACAAAACGAGAACCAAAACACCAGTCATGTATTAATAAGAAGAGAGAAAGATTTTACAACCAAAAGAGCCTTAATGTTGCAACCTCCTTCAGTAGGTCTAGTCGAAACACATCTCAAGCATTCGTCAGGGAATTAGACTTGGAAGGGCAGTAAGCCTAGACTCTCTCTCGAAAATAGGTCTCTCTCTACTCTATCTCACACCAGCAATTCAAATTGTTCTATTATTCAACCATTTCAACTATGGTACAAAATGTTCAACCAGCTACATCTATGTGAGAGAGATTATTTATAGGAGAGGAGGAGGTTGGGATCCCTCAAATGGTGGAAAGGAGGCCTTATCCTTTGAGAGGTTTCTTAAATATAGGAAACAAGAAGCCAAAGGAAGATGTTTGATGTTATTCAATCGAACAACTCATGTTGACTCTGCTCACAAAGTTGGTAATGGAAACTTCACTTCTATTTTAAAAAACTTTCCATAAACAACACAGCGCGGGCAGTCCACTAAGACAGAGCGCCAATGGGTGCGGGGCGCAGTGCTAATTTCTCTTATTGGTGTGAGGCCATAACCGCTTGCCAGCGCCGACCCAAAATCTATGTTTTTGATGGTCTGTTCCAGGAATAGTCAATAGAGGAAATGTTCTTCTCATGGAAAGGGATGCAATCACACCTTTTTCAAGGCATGACACTATATATAAGTCACAGAAATGGTCTTCCAATGTGTTGGATTGGAATTGTAGGGACGGTGAAAAAATTTTGTGTAACAGATGCCCCCTAAAGCATGAGGTCTGAGAGAGAGGGAGGAGTGAAATTATTTACGAGAATGTGTTCAAACAAAACACCACCGTCGGAAGACCTGCAAGTACAAATACAACTTATATCTCTAATACATGAACATGTGGCATGGGCGCAGCCATCCATAATAGAGTACATATAAAACTGAGATCCGAGGTATGGACACATCCATCCAGCAGTAAGGATCAAATAAATAGACTCAGGTATGGTCGCAACCATCCAATCAAAAAAGTCATGCATATAGTCATGATAAACCAAAATATCCCGCAGCCTGGATTTTATCAGACAAAACCCAGGGTCTTGCATTCCATCTCGACCCGAACAAGTACAAATTCAAGCATGTGAATATGTGATCTAAAGTCGAACATGCAAGAAAATCACCTGATTACCAGCCAATGATGTAATTTGTTAACAAGCACGAGAGAAACCACCAATAATGACAATGGCTCTCAAGGTACAACTAGTATAATCAATGAAATGTGAATAGTGATTTGGCGTCGAACACCCGCAAAATCACTCGATCAAAGGCCAATGATGAGGACATGTCGTCGAATGCGAAGAACTTGCCATTGAGGCATGAAAGCTCCAAGGTACCGGAAGGGAGTCTCTAGATCGACTTCCTGGATGATGATCTGAAGTCGACAGGAAGTGACCTGGTCTAAGGAGGGCCATAATGTGTCCCACATCATCGAAACGAGACAGAGGAATATGATGATAGTGAATCGGGACAAAAAGAAAATTAGAGGGAGGTTGAAAACTGCAAATGGAAAATTCTCCTGAAAATATCAGCGACACGACTCTGGAATTTGGCAGTATTTGACATCAAGGGATCTAAGGTCATGGTGACGTGGAAAAGAGTAGATGAGAGGTCAAAACAGATTACCCAAACCCATGGAGGCAAAAATTACGAAATGATATGTCCCCAACCTGACACGAATGCAGATGAGTGTCATGTTCAAGAGTGACATACTGCCGACACAACTGAGAACTGGTTCCATTTTCCCCCACCATTGTTGGTGAGTACCCCAATTATTTTTGGAAACAAGCTTGAAGGGGATAGCATATGATTTTCATGTAATATTTTCCTTTGAAAAAAACCATCCTAGTACATTTTACGAGCCCTAGGAAGGAGGAACTTGGTTACGTCATGGTGACGGTTTTCGATGTCATTTAGGTATTAACGAGTCTGACAAAGGAAGAACTCAGCATCTTTTCATGTTTAGATATTTTGAAAAGAAGTGGAAAAGAAAACTCCAACAGTTCCCTTTTCGGCGGTAGCCTCACAGATCCGAAAAGGTATAAAACTATGTCTAAGAGAACATCTTAGTCGCGATAAGCTAAGGTATTCCTTTTTCGTAAATAATCTATCCCAGGCTGAAAAAGGGGTAAATGTATACTGGGTAGATATCATTTCGCAGCCATTTAACGAGTTCAAAATGACAAGAGTCTCGGCAATCTTTTCAATTTTTGAGAGTTAAAAAAAGAGTTGAAAGATGACTCCAAGTGTGAATTTTTTTTGTGTTTTTACCGAGTTCGAAAAAGTATAAAATACAACTCGTCACTTCATCGTCGTCGTGTCGAGGACCTGTCGCTACAAAACAGACGCACGTAAAACCCATTTCTCGAAATAACATAACACACTAATTGAAAAATACTCTTTAAAACCTAATTAGGGTTCTGAAAAGTTTATAAAATTCCAAAAATGCTAAAAAAAAATTTACTTTTCACTTTTACCTCTTGTGTGAAATTTGTTACCCTTTTTCACTGTGATTTTGTGGAGCTGACAGCAGGCAATCCAGAAAGCCAATCATGAATCTGTCTATTCCAGGTAAGAACTCATATCCTTACCTGAATTTTGATAGAATTTTCATTGCCTGCAACCCATTTTTGTAGATCTATGGGGGGATTTGTAAAATATAGGGTGTGGCGGTCGTCGCGGGTATCGGGCATGGACTCATGCCAATAGGCCTGAATTCCAAATGAGGGTGCGCCAACCACAGAAACCATTTCAAGCTCATAAATTTCAGCAATTAGCCTAATTTAGTTGTTTCAGAAGCATTGTATTTGGCTAATGACAACAATATGGATTTTTTTGCAGGTGTGAAAGAACAAAATGGCGATCGAATGGAAATAACGAGAGTGTAGTGAAGAAGATGAGGAAGCCATGGGAAATGTGAGATGCATGGAAGTTCTCAGGGACTGTAGGCTCAAAAAATTATTTATGGAACCATGTCTTAGAGCTCAACCGGAGCTATTGCAGTACTTGATCAGTGTCTGGGACATTGATCAAGAAAGATTCATTATTCATGATCAGGAACTTGAGATTGAAGTCTCGGATATTACTTCATAACCGGACTACTGCAGAGGGGGGAAATACCAATATTGACCATTACTCGGCCTACAATGGAAAACACGAGTATGATTATTGACAGAGTGTGCCGAGCAACACAAAAACAATCCAAAAGTGGGAAGGTAGATATCCAACCCATTCCCAATCTAGCACCCATAGTAGTGCTACACACCATCACGCGAGCTATAGGATTTCAGGCTCCACATGAGGCTACAAAAACACAATTACTTCTTGCAGTGGATTTCATGGCACCAACACTCTACAACTGGTCAGAGTTAGTAACAATCAACATAAAACTTTAGTTGACAAAATTCAAGAATGGTAAGCTAAAGCAGTTCGGCTATGGGTCCATATTGGTACCTTTCATTTTGGAACGGTTACCAATTTTCCAACAATAGGAAGTGATAGTTCCGACACCACCATCCCACCAGCCACGGATGGTCCGTTGGGCAGCTTTGATTCCAATATCAAGGGGTGGTCAATAGATGTCCTAGAGACCGGAGTTCTTTGAGTGGCTCTTCCAACAGTTGATTGTCGTGGAATATTGGCCCTACACACTACAGGGTTGTCGAACCATGTTCACCACTTATTGAGATGACTTGTACGGGTAGTGACGTGCTATCATGAGCGTCACGCCGACTAGACACCTAGGATTTTATTTCTGCATATTTTTTGAACTTATGATGCACATGGATGCAAACACTCAATATATATATATATTCTTGTATGGATATTGTCATGTGATGATGATGTTTTACAAATTACGCAAATGTATATCTAATACAATATTACCAATTGTATCAGTTAACACATTCAGTAAACAAACACGCAAATACAATTTTAAGATGTGAGGATTTCTAACAGAATAATGCCCATTAAGTTGAAGAACAAGCTGAGAGTCTAGGTTAACAATCAATGCACGAATGTTGAGAGCAATGGCCTCGGTTAATAGTTCAATAACAACACTATATTCAGCGACATTGTTTGTGGTTCGTCCTAGACAGATACCTTGAAGGTCTATCAACTCACGAGCAGGATCATAAATCACCCAGGCTACTGAAGACAAGTTCCAGGTACTGCGGGAAGCACCATCTATGAAACCGACATAAGGGGTAATAGACATCAACACAATAAGCAATGATCCAATAAGCAAGAAAACGCTCGCAAAGCACACCAAGCCAAAAATGTACAAAAATGAAAAACACCTATGTACAAAAAAACATGCACGAATGACTCATGCATAGTAATTTTTAAGATACAACCCATTTATGGGTTGATCTAAAGGATGACCTTTATAATCAATAATCTCATAAGCCCCATTCTTTAAAACGCGCTTAACAATGTAGGGCCCATGCCACATGGGTTGAAATTTTCCTACCCCCAGCTTATCGTGAGCTTGGTCGTATAGGAGGACGAGGTCTTCTTCTATGAAGGAATGAGGGGGAAATGATTGGTCAAAATGAGCTTTGACCCAGTTTTTTTGTGCTTTTATGACCAGAGCAGCAAAGCGGTGATTTTCATCAAGCCTCTCTAAATATATAAGATTCTCTTCTTCCGGTGATGTATTTAGCAGCAATTCAACAGCTAGTTTGAGAGAAGGAATTTCACATTCAATTGGAAGGGTAGCTTCCAGACCATATACAACCTTGAATGGAGTGAATCCGATCGCATCCTTCACTGACGTTCGATAATTTCACAGAGCTGAAAATAACATGAGATGTCATTTTGATTTGCGCATCCCAATCGTACGTTGAAGCATAGTGACGAGAACTTTGTTCACGGCTTCAACCTGGCCATTGGCCTGAGGGTAGTACGGCGTTGAGTTGTCGTGACGTAGACCCAAGTTAGGAGTCAACTCATCCACCACGTAATGCCGAAAATGGGAACCATGATCGGTAATAATGGCTTGAGGGACACCAAACCAAGAAATGACATGATTGAATAGAAACTGTGTAGTTATCTTACCGTCAACCATAAGTGTAGGCATTTCTTCGGCCCATTTGGTGAAGTAGTCGATGGCTACGATAATATAAGCATGCCCCCCGGCTGAGTGAGGGTTACACATCATAAAAGCGATGCCCCACTCTGCAAAGGGACATCCAGTAATGACAGGGTGAAGATGGGAAGCAGCGCGCGCATCTTGCGCTGATAGATCTGGCAATCATGGCACTTACAGACAGAAACAATGCAGTCTTTAAAGATGGTGGGCCAGAAATAGCCAGAATGAAGAATCTTCTGTGTAATAGCATATCCAGACATGTGATCGCCACAGGCGCCACTGTGAAAATCATTCAGAACCTTTTCAACCTCCTCGAGATTCAAACACCGGCGAAGAATGGAATCAACTCCGATGCAATAGAGTTTATCTCTGACTATGCGATAGGGTTGTGATTGATGGCAGATGCATCGGCGTGCATCCTTGGTCAACTCAGATTGAAAGGTGGAATTCTGAAGATATACGATGATATCACCGTACCAGGGATCAAGGGTGCTAATAAGAAAAAGCGTGTCATCTGGAATGCGTTCCTCAGAACCAGACAGAGCAGAATCGGAAGGGAGAGAGTAGATCAAATCAGCGAAGACTAATGACTTCTTTGACTTGGCGGTAGTGAAATCCAAATCGAACTCTTGGAGGATGACAATCTACTTCGATTACTTTACCCCCAGCAATTGGCAAGTCAATATGTATGTCATAGGGTTGCAATAAGAAATCACAGTCACTGTGTGCAATAGAATATAGTGACGAAAATGTTGAACATCTTGAATAGCAGCCCACGCCAACTTCTCGACATGGGCATAACACATCTCAGTATCGAGAAGGTTGCGAGACAGATAGTGAATGACATGCTCATCACCATCATCATCGTATTGTACCAAAACCATGGCAATCGTGCTAAAGGCGGCAACCAAATAAAGGGAGTAATCACGATGATAATTTGGAGGACGCAATAGAGGAGCATTGACCAGTAACATCTTCAATGCATCAAATAACTTTTGGGCAATCTCACCCCAGAGGCATGGGACACCTTGCTTCAGTAATCGCGTAAATCCTCATTAGGGTAATTTTGAGGTATTAAATGTTCCTCCTAAGGAAATTATAAAATAATAGTGGAAATAATAAAATAAGATTTGATGACATCATCAAATTTTAGAGGGAAAAAAGAAAAAACTAATTTTTCAACTTGTATTTTCAACTTATCTCCCAAAGTTTTTACTCAAATTTCGAGTGGAAGTAGTCGTTGGATGCAAAATTTATTTCCTCGTCAAATGAGTACCCATGTTGCATACTTTCAATGGACTCTGCTACACGAAAAATGAGAAATACATGAAAAACGTGATTGCAATCACGTTTTTCATGTATTTCTCATTTTTCGCATAGCAGGGTCAATCGAAATTATGCAACATGGATACTCCTTGGATGAGGAATTAAATTTTGCATCCAACGATTACTCTCGCTCAAAACTTGAGTAAAAACATTGGGAGATAAGTTGAAAATACGAGTTGAAAAAATAGTTTTATTGTTTCATTATTTTTTTATAGTTTTACCCTTTTACTTTAAAAATGGTGAATTATCCCCCATGGATGACATCATCTTCTTGAATCTTATTGGTTATTACAAATTTTATTTTTTTTGTACATTTTTCTTAGGAAGCCCATTTTAGACCTCAAAATTCCCCTAATGTTGGCGACTTCAGCATAGTTAGGTATAAAACGGTGTAGTAAGATAGCTTTCCCCTACAGACTCTGCAGCTAATGTAAGGAGGAAGGAGAGGGGAGATTAAAGATAGCTTCAACTGGAGTGGATTGAGAGGAATCCCGTCTTTGGAAACAATAAACCCTAAGAGTCTACCGGAATCAATGCAGAAGACGCACTTATCCGGATTGAGAGAGATGTTATAGCATCGACAGTGAAGAAAAATCTGACAGAGATGATCAGGATGGTCTTTACGCTTAGCTGAATGAGAGGGAAGGTCATCCAGGTAAGGCTGAACAATGCGCTTGATATCATGAAAAGCATACGACATTGCTCGTTGAAATGTAGCACCAGTGTTTTTAAGACCGAAAGGGAGCTTTTTATAGGCGAAAGTACCCCAAGGACAGATAAAGGTTGTCTTATTTTGATTATTTGGAATGATTTTAATCTGGTTATACCAAGAAAACCCATCCATAAGGGAAAAAATATCACTCCCAGCACATTCATCAATGATTTGATCAATAAAAGGAGTGGGGTAATTATCCTTAGGGAAAGCATGGTTAATGCCACGGTAATCAACATAGACCCAAATAGTACCATGTTTCTTATCCACAGGAATGATATTGGAAACCCATTATTTCAAGGGAAACAGATAGATAAAACCATCATTAAGAAGTTTTTCAACTTCTCCCTTAATAGCGGCGGCCTTTCTAAGGTGCACAGGACGAAGACGCTGGTGAACAGGCTTCGCCCCAGAATAGGTAGGGATCTCATGCACCACTATACTTGGATTGATGCCAAGCATTTCTTCGTAATACCACACGAAAACATCGTGAAACTCACGGAAGAGACTATTATAGACCTATATCTCAATGGGAGAACAGGTCACCCCAATATGGATGTTCTTTACAACCCCCAGTTTAATGGAGATGTCGATAGGCATCGTCTATGTTATGTTTATCAAGTTACCTTCCACAAATACTTCATATGTTAGGATGTGTGTTTGAAGCAGAGGAGAAGGAACTTGAGAAGCAAACCTCTCGAGACACGTAGGCATGGTTCCAAGGCCATGGATGAACAAGGAATGATGATGACTATCATCCCAAGGAGGATCCTCAAGCGACATAGTTTCTGCGATGGATTCATCGGAGGGAAATATCTCACTTAAGGGATCGAGAGAATCTGAATCTCTGAGCCAAGGGGATTGAGAATAAGTGTCAAGAGACATACCCAAACGAGCATGAGTAGGAGGCGGAGGATCCGAAGCCGAAATAAGTTCACAATAATCAATCTCGATCAGACTTAACGGCATGGAATATCCAAATGAATCATTCTACTCAGGTTAAGGGATGAACCATGGATCAGAAGACCTGGAGATCATGTTAACCTGAATAGTGGTGGGTGGAGGAAGAGGAAAAATACCCATGAGGGCGGGACCTTTGAAAAGACTCAGCCCGACGCTCTCATAAGCCATAAGAATTTGATCTACGTATGGAACGTTGCCCTTGGAAGATGAAGAAGTGAAAAAACACAATTGATCGACAATAATAATCTTTCCTTCATGTGGAAATCGCAAAACACGAAAGAGAGTGGATGGCATGCACAACATGGCATGAGTCCAACTGCGACAGAGGAGAATATTGTAATTGAGCTTGGCATCAACTACTTCAACCTCGACGTTGATTTTTTTACCTTCTAGATTGATCGGTAAACTAGCGAGAACACCAATAAGATTAGATTCCCTTCCATCAAATGCCTCTAGAGAATTTGGAGACGGAGAACCAATGGCTCTCCAATAGGCAGATGACATGACACACATAGACTGACCCTCTTCCACGACCTCTCGATGGATGTTCAGTCCATTAATCCCAACTTGGATGATCAGTGCAAGCTTGTAAGGGAGACGTGGGATGAAATTCTCCAAGTTGAAAGTGATAAGGCTCGAATCAGCAGGATTAACCCCAACGATGGTAGATAACAAAGACTTCCGTTGAGACGGACAACTCTGAAGCACTTCTAATGCAGACATAGCAAATGGCGCCTGAGACAAATCCTCAACAATATTGTAATGCTGAGCAGCACAGGCCTTAGGATTATACGAATACTTACAGAGTACACCTTTATATGGTGGTTGGACAACGGGCTCAGTATTGGACCTTTCAATTGGAAGAGGGCCAAAAGCAGGCGGAGGACAAGGACCATCAGTGATCTCCTTCCCCGCTTCCTAACGCGGTTCGGTATAATCTTTCAATCGGGTAGCAATAGAAATAGATGCAGAACCGTTCATCATGACCTGAGAGCCAAATGGGGCAGAGGACTCAGGTTGCTCTACCAACTGAGTGTGATGTGATGGAAACGGTTCTTTGAGAACAGCCGGAGTGCCTTGGGTGCCTTTGAGAAATCAACTCACTTCGGCTCGTCTAGGACAGTCCTTGGTGTAGTGCTCTTCATCACAAATAAAACAAGGGTACTTTGGTTTACGTTGTGAACCATCATTAGCACAAGGTTTTTGAGAATCCTATTTCCGGGAATCCGCTTTGGCCTTAGCTTTACCCTTATTTTTACCCTTGGAAGTTTTATCCGTTGGATTGGCCTGAATGGAATTTACTTCCGCGGTTTTACCAGAATTCAGGATCGGCTGAGAAGTAGTATCGTTGGAAGGCCTAGGATTCGGAGGGGAAGACTTCCGAGAAGTCTGAGACACGGAACCAATGATACTGTCAACGGATGACATTGTTGGTGCTTTGGAAGTTCTAGGTCTACGAGCATCAGGCAAGATTTCATACAACGTGTCAAACTGAGAGTACACAATATCAAGGTATTGGGCACGAGCAATGGCTTGTTCCTCAGTGACACATGCCCTCATAGTAATGTCCTTAGCAATCAGAGCAACGAAGGAGGTGTTGAACCAATCAGTTAGAAGTTGATCAGGAATATCAAACTTAATCAAGAGACGATGATGCCTCCGTTCATGAATATGATCAGAGATATGGGTAGCTCGATCTTGTTTCAAGGATGTGAGGAGGTGCATCCCGGTTTCATACCGAACCGGTAACTAAAAGTGCATGAGAAATTCCATGGCTAAATAATTGAAATCTTGGAAGAAACCACGAGATAATTCAATGTACCACTTGGCAATGGCAGCAGTAAGAGTCTGTTGGAAAAGACAGAGACGGATATAATCTTCAACCCAAGAGTTAGAGGAACACCAAAGGTGGTAATTCATAACATGTGCTTGGGGGTCTTCACCAGACTTGCCCTCAAACTTGGGACAATCGCCAGGAATTTTGGATGGAACTGGAGGCCAATACGGGTTATGAAGGATTGGATCATTCGTCAACTTTGACACATCAGACAGTTCCAACGTTTCCAGGAAAGGTAATTGAGGATTGAAAGGCATTTTAGGTCGCTGGTAAAGACCAATATTAACATTCCACCCAAGTTGAGACAAATTTTCCCCCCATATTTTTTGTCCTAGAGGATTCTATCCATAGGGGTTATAAGCCAGATAGTTCTTCCCATACATGGGTTGAGGACCAGGATATTTATTTTGAGCATACCACTGAAGTCCTTGCTGAGAAACATATGGATTTTGCTGCGGAATGTAAGCATTGCCTTGAGGTGGATTATACACCATCTGGGATTGACCTTGAGGAAAATAAGTGAAACCTTGGGGCACACTATATACTGCCTGAAATTGACCTTGAGGAGGGTAAGTAGCACCTTGAGGCTGAGCGGGTTGTCCCTGCAGAGCAGGTTGACTCAGATACTGAGGTGTGGTAGGTTGTCCCCGTGGAGAAATTTGGCTTGGATATTAAGAGCCACTAGGTCACCCTTGTGGAAGAGGTTGGCTCGATGTTTGGGATGAGCCAGGTTGACCCGGTACAGGACCGTAGGGTTTTCCTTGTTGTACAAAAGTTTGGCCTTACTGAACATAAGGTTGATGTTGTTGCACAAAAGGTTGTCCCTGTGGTGGCTAAATTTTCCCCCTGGGAACATAAGATTATCCCTATTGAAATGAAGGTTGACCAGAAGGACTGTAGGGTTTTCCTTGTTGGGCTGAAGGTTGTCCCTGTAAGGGTTGTCCTTGCAGACCATAAGGTTTTCCCTGAAGACCAGAGGGTTGTCCCTATTGGACCGAAGGTTTTCCCTGTAAGGGTTGTCCTTGTGGACCCGAGGGTTGTCCCAGCTGGTAAACGGCCTAATTGGGATCGATTGGAGGCAAATAGACAAGATTACCGTATGTGTCATAATGATTTGGAGGATTTACAAAAGTTAGTAACTGCTGAGAACCCTGAGGGGTGGAATTCTGCTTCTGAGGACCCTGAGAGGTAGAATATTGTTGTTGAATGGCCAATAGATAGTCATCGAATGTATAACCACTAGGAATGGAATTAGAAACCATAGGTGCAATGAAATTAGGGTGGATTTCCATAATACATGGTTGTGATCCTATCACGGCGGGCCTAACAAGTATTGTGGGATTGATAAAAATAGACCTACGGACAGTAGAAGGCCCCGATGATGACGGAGTCATACTAAAAACTGGTGCAGATGAAGCTACACAGATGGTGGGTAGGATAGGAATAGAGGTTAATATCGTCGATGTCATAGGAGTCGAGGGTGATTCCCTTGATACTAAGACAACCGAACTCCTGGAGGGAGTCAATGCATCAGACCATACTAGATTCTGATATAATGATTGAACGTCGTAAATGATCTGACCCAAAGTTATATAACCACGTGGGAGAGACACTGGTTGTGAGGAAGGTTGATCTCAGACAAAAGGAAAGTTATCCGGAGGGAGCTGATAGTCTCCTATAGAAACATAGAGCTCTTCACTACTAATGGGACTCGAATAATCCATGTCAGATGAAGACATTTGATCATGAAACAGACGAAGAAAAGTGCCGAGTAAGGCAGTAGTTAGCAAAGGTGGTTCTAAAGTAAGAGTATGGAAGCCTTGAGCATTCTCAAAACCAAACCAGGCGTCTTGAGGATTCCAATTGAAATCAAATGGCTCGTCAAGAGGAGATCAAGTAGCAAGAGGTAAGATACTCGAAAGGAGAGACTGCCAAAAATCAACAAACCTAGTGGGTTGAGATGCTTCTGAGGAAACTTCAAGAGAAGGATCACCACTAGGAGGTAGTGAAGAGGACAACGAAACTGGTGGTTCCTCCACTGTGACAATGTTTCAAAACATAAAGGAAATGAGATAGCCTACTCGAGGCTTCAAGGCCAAACACTAAGGAACTACTAAAAACAAGCCAAGAAAATATCTTTAATGGGCATGTGATCGTAGGCAGTTAATTTTATGACATTGAAACGAAACTTTGATGTTTCATGTTTTAAGAGTCGAGAAATGGGAAAAAGATGACTCTAGTCACTTTCAAGTTGAACGAGCCTGAAAGGACAAGTCCTCGATGATATTTTCACTTTTAGAGAGTCACTAAAAGACCAAAATGACTACTCAAGTAATCTAAGAAAGAGGGTGTACCAAGTTTCCGTGAACTGAAATATACACCTTGGTGATCAAATGAAAGAGAAATGACCAAGGACTTAATGTACGTGTAGGCAGACTCCCTGAATGTTTTGTTTGGTGTATCATGGTTACAAGGCGACAGAATCAGCTTCCTATGGATAAAGGATTGCAACCTATGAGGATCTCCCTTTATATACACGACGGTACGTGGAGCACAAGTCCATAATATTGTTGTTTAATGCCAAACAGTGAACGATAGCTACTAGGTTTAACGGCGTCGGAACACGTCACTAGCCTATACCTCTAAAATATGTGTGTTATGTTTCAATGCTTCCTTAGGTTGATTTAATTCATTTTAAGTTTGATCTTGAATTAATGTTGCAATTTCAAGTCCTTACCAAATGTGATCTCAAATTCCTAAATGCACACTACATGCAAAAGAACATCATTTCCATTCAATAAATGCTAACTAAGAGAAGGATAGGAATCTGGACAAAGTAGCAATCAATTGAAACATAAGAATAATTTCACTAATGCATATAATACAACCAAATCAGAAAACAAAAAACTCTTTCCTAGTTCACTAAGAGCTAGTAATGCAAAAGAACATTTTCATTTTCAATTTAAGCGAAAGAATGCAAGTTTTGTCTTTTTAGATGAATGAGGAACACAATGCAATATTACACTAAAAATAAAAATAAACACTATTTTTGAGCACTGTGAATGTAAATATATAAAGCAAAGAGATCAATGCAATGCAAACATGAAACGTACTAAAAACAAGGATGCACTCTTCCAAGCAAACAAAGGGCTTTTGAAACAATCCAACAAGAAATGTAACCTATGCTCAAAGTGACGAATGGAGAGATAAATGAAAACAAATGTGATCATTCAACAAACCAAAGACACGAAGAACCGAGATAAATACTAAAACAATCAGTCAGCGAATTGAAATGACAAATATCAAAGTGACTCAAACTCAACTCAGAAGGCTCAGTGACGAGAGGGCTGACCAAACAGCAGAAGGCACCTAGAAACCCTTGGGCAACAAATCTCACAGATAAGATGATGGAAAAAAAGTTGAGAATACCGAGACTACAGAGTCAAAACAATCTCAATAGACCAATTGTAAGGTAAAAACCAAATCTAGAGCCAAGAAACACTGGAAAAAACTCAAAAAAGAGGTCAAATCAAATTCTACAAGATTCGGCGCGATTGTTTAGCTATAATCCACTCTAAACAGGGGTTGGTGCACCTGTGACAAAAGCAACATGCGCCAATTGGTGTGACTATCCAAAGAAAATCAGCGCCGAGCTAGAAAACTATGGGAAAAAATGAAAACCACTAAACAGAGGTCGGACTTGACACTTTGGAACTGAACAGGAAGGTTGAAAACAGTCAAACAAGTCAAGCAAAGCAGAAAAATGACAAATTTACTAAAGTCGACATGACAAAAAAAACACTCGGCGAACAACCAGATGACAAACACACACTGATCCCTAGCAGAGTCTCCAACTTGTTGTGTAGGAAAATCCCCTCTACGGATAGAGGCAATCCCTCTAGCCCTAGGGTGGGTCTAGCAGCAAGAGGACATGCTCATGCATCGATTCCTAGTTAAGGAATGAAACTGAGTCAGGATAGATGTCCTACCTTTGTTCCAATGCAGTTTTCGTAGTTGTGGCAGCTGTCTCTTGATCTTCGTCTTGACATGTCGCGGTTCTTCAGCGATGGTACTCAGGTGCCTACACAAGGATCAGAGAACGATAGCAGCATACGAAAAAATATTTGCATCCATAACTATCTAATTGGTCAAGGAGAATTAAACGTATTGCACAAGATTAATCATATCAAGACACAAGAAGGGAACCAAAACATCAGTCATGTATTAATAAGAAGATAGAAAGAGTTTACAACCAAAAGAGCCTTGACATTGCAGCCTCCTTCAGCGAGTCCAGTCGAAACGTGTCTCGAGCATTCGTCGGGGAATTAGACTTGGCAGGGCAGTAATCCTAGACTCTCTCTCGAAAATAGGTCTCTCTCTTCTCTATCTCACACCGGCAATTCAGTCTGTTTTGCTATTCAACCATTTTAGCTATGGTACAAAATGTACAACCGGCTGCATCTATGTGAGAGAGATGTATTTATAGGAGAGGAGGAGGAGATTGGTGTTAGCCACCTATAAAATTTATTATACCAAAAGGTGGCTAAATCATTTTTGGAGCCTTCAAGGAACAAATTTTATTGCAAAAAGTGTTGGCTCTTGAAGACTCTTGAAGGCCTCATGCCTCTGTCCAAAATCCTCCCTATTGTTCCCATTTTATACTCTAGGATTCTGCTGATTTCATAAGAGACTGCTACAAAATCTCTTTTTCCCCTTCCTCCATTAAACAACTAACCTCATTTTCTACCCCTTTCATTCTCATCAAAATCCTTCATTTTCATATTTTCCTCCTTCCCCTCCATCAAAACCCCTTTGTTAAGCTTTAAGACTCATTCTTTGCCTTAATTGAAACTCTCACAACCCTTGAAAAACGTTGAAAACTACATAAAAAATACATATTTTGGTTTAAGCCCCCTTGGGGCTAAGTCCTTAGCAATTTTCACTCCATATGCCCTGGCACTGGAACTAGGCGCTGAGCTGTTTGGGCGCTTATCGCATCAGAGGTAACACAGTGTGCGAGTCTTCCCCCTTTATTGAAATCTCTGATGCCGATTAGCCCTTTATACTATAACCCCCGATCATGTTGCATTCCATATAACCCATGGCCCCGCAGACAGGCGCCAGGCCGTATTGTAAATAAATTTTCCCCCCCCGAAGTATAAACCTTCGTCTATACTAATTTGTCGGTTTTTATTATGTCATAACATTTTCCGCTGGTGAAAAGTTCCATTCACTCTGCACCCTCGATCTGATCTGCAGATTGACGGCGTACAATATATCGCCTCGGTGGTCCCCGCCAGTCACTCACTGTTCAAAACTGGCGGAATATATCGCACCGCTTTTTGAGAGGGAGGCAGCTTTTTCCGTTTGGCAGTGATCCCATTCACCGGCCGGCACGTGGCCTTGAGAAAATTTTGAATACCGCCCTCATCGCGCATTAAAATTCGGACATGGGCCTGGCGCGATATTAGCGTCCATCGTCCAATCTGAAGCCAGCTCATCGGACGGTGATTGCGCTCTGGAGAAGCCCGTGTGTTAGTCCAAGGTACGGCGCATTTCATTGAACTTTTCCACCGTCAAGCTAATTTGCAGATCGACGGCCCAAGCTCGATAGCTCTATTTCCTCGCCCAGTCAGCGTTTACGGACCCGAGGGTTTTTATTCATCCTAATTTTATCAGAGACTTGTAGTATGATCGCATTTTGTAAAGGTTTTTGGCGCCTATTCTCCACCGTTGTTCACATAGTCTGATCTCATCCGACGGCCCGCGTTTTTCCCGATCCCCAAACTTGATTCTATGACCATTTTTATCTGAAACTAAGGTTTTAATCCATTTTCTCCATTTTTCCAAAAAATGACTTATTCGCTTTGACTTTTCGCCTCCGCTTCTGACCGTCGATCTCTGCGCGATCGACGGCTTCAATTTAATTCCTCCTCTGTTTCCCTTTGACCCCTTCTAATCAATCTCGACCGTTGGATGATTCCATCCAACGGCCACGCTCTCCTCAATTTTCCTCTATAGCAACGCAAACTCATATATGCGTGTGATTTTATTACATCGTTCATATTTTGCGTTGACCGTAGTTTTTCCGCTATGTCTGAAGAAAATTCAAACGCAGAGGGTGACGATCCTCCCGCCTTCGATTCATCAAAGGAAATCATTTGTAGGGTTCAACTCCACGTTTCATCAATAATTCATGAGGCATTGATGCCACACGACCCCTGCGCAGCCCTGCACACCAACAAACACAGTGAATCAGGCACAAATCAAAGAGTATCACTGTCGAAAGACAAAATATACCAGAACAGAAGATTGAAGACAGATCTGTGGGGATTATGTCTAAGACGGTTTATCAAAAGCCTAATCCCCAATTAAGACACAGTTAAAATAAAAATCATAAAGGTTCATCAGACCCAAAGCCTCAACCGCCACAGTTGAGGCAAATCGATTCCTCCCAGCTACCACAGTGCCACCTGTGCCTCAAAGCATTCAAATCAGAGGTCGAAGTTATTGATCAGGATCAGATATTTGTCTCAAGCACAGCCAGAGAGTGAATTCTGCAAACAAACTTAATGACAAAATATCAGCAGAGTTACTTTGACACCACACAGAGCCTCAAAGGTCAATAAGAGCTCCCACCGAGCTTAAATCTTAATGTAAATCATTTAATACAGAGGACACCTATGTAAGCTTCTTCATTGAGCCCCCCAAAGGCCGAGAAGCCATTAAGTTTGTATTAATTATCTTTAGATATCTTTTATCAGATCTCACCTCCTCATTCTTCTATAAATACTACTGCAGAAGATGAGAGAGGGGTTGGTTGATCACTTGCTGTAATATTTAAACTCTCTGAACTAATACATAGTCTGTTGAAGTTGAAGAAGAAACTAAAGTCTTGGAAGTCCTGATGATGTTGTTGCATGCTTGTTCTTGAGAAGGCTCTATCATTGGATCCATGAGCTTGGCTGTTGGTGAAGTATTCTAAACTGTTTAATGTTTTTTCCCCTATTTTCATTATGTTCCATAATTTCTTACTACAGTAGGATGAAATTTTTAGGCTAAGAAATGACTCTTGGAAGCACCTTAGACCTTTTTGTCCTTCATTGTTTTAAGTTTTTTTCTGCTGAGGTATTTTAGAGGCTTAAATATTTCTCTTTGGTCCTCATGCTCGTTTATTTCTCTAATAAGTTCGAATAGTTGGTTTCAGCATGATTTATGGTTCTCCCTGCTTGTCTACTACCACTTAAGAACTGTTAGTGAAGTCTCCCTTTGAAGTATATTTGTTTATAGTAAGCCGAGGAGGTTTGTTTTGATCATGCCCTTTGTCCTTGCTTAAACAGTTGTCTTAAAGTTCTTTTATAGTTGTGATCATAGATTTGTTAGGTGTTCCCTCTTCTATGACTACAGTTATCAGTGAATCTTTTATGTTCTCTAAGTCATTTGAAATAAAATCTTTGAGGAAATAGGGTGTTCCCCGAATCTTAGATTTCATTTTGAAAGTTGTCTTGAAGTCATTATTTTCTTAAAGAATGTTTGTCGAATTTATGGTTAGCCCTCTCTATCAAATATTTCTTTATTGTTCAAGTTATGTTTTCAAGTTTCCTTCTTTGAGAATCAAATTTCTCTTTCCAAATCATTGATGTCCATCTCATTCCAAAACCAAAGGATCCTGCGGCCAAGTTATATTTGCCCTCTGATATCCCATATCCATTGATGAGGATGTTATGACCTCTTCTTGACTCCATTGCCCAATGAACCAGATGTTTCTCCATTCTATATATCTTTCCTAGACCTTTCATGTTCTATTGTATCAATTCAACCAAATAAATAAACAAACACCTGCACTTAATAACTAGTCTAAAACCAATACTCTAAGCACACAAGATAAAATTTTACAAACAAACATTTGAGAGATCCCTCTCTGAGAACAAAGGACTAGATCCTGTAACTCTAAAGATTGGTTCTGATTTTTCCTTGTCTTTTGATTTTCCAAACTATCAAAACACGGGACACCAACATAATGGCGATCACGGTGGGATGAAGTTGAATTTTCACCTTAGGTTCCCTTAAATACTTCATAAAACCTTGTGAGTAAAAAGCAGACTTTTCAAGCACTGACAAGAAATGGTAATCATGATGAAACTTGTTTGAATTAGTGACAAACTAGGTAAATCCTAGGATTCTCATAAGAGTTTGTATAACCTTGAAAAATCAGTTGGCTTAGCCATAAGAGTCGATTGTATTTGTCTCATAACTGTAGCTAAGTTTTGAAACAGAGTTAGGACATTATTAGAAACCACACAACTGAAAAATAACTCGGAAAAAACCCAAAAAAATATCATTTTGGCTTCATAATAACCTTGGTGGTGGACCATAAAACCTTTTACCTCCAAAAGAGCTAAAAATTTCCACCTGGTGACTCCACAATCCTAAAACAGATCTTAAGACTCCACTGGTAAGATCCATAATCTTCATAACATCATACAAACTCGGTTAGAAGGCTTTAGGATTAAATTTTTCTTATTTTAAAAGATCAGTTAGCCTCTTAAAGATTGTCATATTTGGTTAAAACTTTTCTTTTTAGCTGGGTTCGAAAAACACAGCATAGTGGCTCCTAGAAAGATTCATACTAGAGCTTTCCCTGACCCAAACCCACCGGAAATAGTTGACAACCCTGAAAGTATACTTAGGGAGTTCCCTAAGGTTAAATTTTCAACTGTTTTCAAATCACCCTTGAGAGCTAATTCAGTTCCTGAAAATCTTTCAGCTCTACACCAATCACAAGTCGACTTAAGAAATCCTTTTAGAACTAGGTCGGTTAATGATATAATTCAGATAGACTCTGAGTCTTCATTTTTATCCCCAGAACAAAGTGAACATCCTGGTAGTAGAGAAACCACACCACCTGATTTACATTTCCTTCTCAATTTAGGTGTATCTCATCCAAGATCAGCTCAACAATCTATCCCCAGTACATCCACATTTGTCCATCCAACATCCACTATCCAAATCACTTCATTGCAGCCCACTTTCCCTTTCGCAAACCCACCCCTTGTAAATCCACCTTTCTTTCCAGCCATGGCAACATGGTATGCCCCATTAGTGTTAACACAACCTATGCTTCCCTTACCAAATTATTGCCAATCCAAAATCCCTCATTTCACTGGAAAAGAGTCTACAACAACTCAACATCATGTAGATAGGATGGAAGATGCTTTCGATTACATGGAGATAGAAGAAGAAACTATAAAGATGAGGATATTCGCCCAAATTTTAGGATGAGATGTAAATAAATGGTTTAAAAACTTACCTCCTAACAGCATAAATGATCTCCCTGCCTTGCATCAAACATTCATCAACAAATGGGAACTAAAAAAGAATCCTCTCCAAATACTAGCAGAGTATATCAGCCTCAAGAGAAATCAAGGGGAGAGTGTTCATGAGTACTCCACTAGGTTCAATAGTGTTTACAATGCTCTTCCACCTCACATGAAGCCTCCTCAAGGCATGGCCTTGGTAAGGTATCCCGAAGGCCTTGATGCTGAAATGACTTATCAGTTAAGGGAGAGAGATTACTTAACCTTAGAAGACATGCAGAAAGGAGCTGTGAGTGTAGAAGCAAACATAATTGAGAAAATAAATAGGTTGAGATTAGAGAAGAGGGTAACTTATAAAGATGACCTACTACCCTCATCCTCAACTTCTGACACAAAAATTGACAACCTAGTGAAGGTGATGGAGAGGATGCTTGAAAAGATAAATTTGAATGAGAGAGTGCCACCAAGAGAACCTCAAAATAACCAAAACAAAAATAGAAATCAGAATTATAGAAGAGAAAACAATCAAGATAAGCAAAAGGAAAGCGACCAACAGATTAGACCTCCCTTCCAACAGAACTATGTAGATCAATATGAGGAAGATAGGGAGTTGGAAAGGTTGGGAGAATCTCATGTAAACTTGATTGGATCAAATAGTGGGGATGATGTTTTCGTCACTGAAGAAGAACAAGGTTTCTTCTCTGATCACAATACAAACACCTATGAAGATTCTAATGACTACAGATTGGGGTTTGAAAATGCAATAATGGAGGTGCACAAACAATATGATCTTAGGAGCAAGGGGAACATAGATAATTCAAAGGATAAGAACACTAATACTGCTATCAAGAAAAATACAGAAACTCAGCCTAACAAGATAGCATACAAACCCATCATTTTGGCTAAAAAACTAGATTTAAACAAAGAGAAAAACATCCAGCCAAATATAGAATAGAGTACTCCTAGCACCTCAGCTAGCGGTCTTAACAAAAAAATCCCAATTACCAGTCCAAACAAAGTCCAAGAAATTAAAATTGCTGAAAATAATTCAATTGAAAGACAGATGTAAATATCACCAAATCAATTGTTCCTTTCAGCCTTGAGGGGGAGATTGCCAAGATAACAATTACCATCCCCCTAGCTGAACTAGTAACCCAAGAAGTGTACAAAAACCAAGTTTTAAAAGCTTTGAACTTAGGAGGTGATACTGACAGTCTGAACTTGACAAATGACAAACCTGAGTTGTTGTTTGGTCTAGAAATTGAAGGAAAATATCAAGAAGGGGTTGTCCCTCCCTTCTATGTTAGCTTGAACATACACGAGAAAATTTTACACAATGCCATGTTAGATTCAGGAGCTTCACACAATCTAATGCCCAAGGTGGTAATGGAAAGCTTAGGCTTAGAAATTACTAAACCATACAAAGACTTGTATTCCTTTGACTCAAGTAGAGTCAAATGTTTGGGTTTAATCAAAGATTTGTGTGTTAACTTATCCCAAATCCCTGCTAAGAGTTTAGTCATGGACATAGTTGTAGCTGACATTCCCCCTAAGTATGGCATGCTCTTATCAAGATCTTGGGGAGCCAAGCTTCAGGGAAGCCTTCAAATGGACATGTCTTATGCCACCATCCCTGTTTTTAACCAAAACAGAAGACTATACAGGGAATCTCACATGAAGTACATGGTGAGCAATATATACAAACCAAACAACTCTCCAAACTATTCTATTCAATCAAGTTTAGATTCCTTTATCTTATGTAACGAATATGAAATCACTCAGCAAGATAAGGAAAACATAGACCCAATCAGTTCACCAGAACAATCAAGTCTTCCCTCCAATCAAATTCAAAACATTGACAATCAACAGCAACAAGAAAATGAAAATGAGCCAAATATACTTTGGACAATAAACTTTGATGGATCCTGTAATAAAACAAGTGTAGGGGCAGGTGTTTGGATTCAAAATATGAATCATATTTTTTCATATAAATTAGATTTCCCATGCACTAACAATATTGTTGAGTATGAAGCACTTCTCCTAGGCTTACAATTGCTTAAACAATTAGAAGCCCAGAGGATATCAATCTTAGGAGATTCTGAACTTATCATAAGACAAATCAAAGGAGAATACTCATCTAGAAATCCAAGGCTCAGGGAATATCGAAATGCTGCCCTTGATTTATTGAAAACCTTTGAAAAAAATGAGCTTATTTTCATCCCTAGAGCACTGAATCATCTAGCAAATGAACTCGCCTTCAATGCCAGCAATTGCCAAATACTTGAGATAAATGAACAGCTTAGCATAAAGGTAAAACACAGGCCTGATGTGCCTGATAATGAAGATCACTGGAAAGTGTTTGACTCTGACAAACACATAGATGATTTCTTAAAATCAGAAAATGACTTCGACATACCAATATCGGAATCCAGCCATAAAGAAAATTGTTTGTATATTGAACAAATCCCAGAAGTTGAAATGACCTATTCTGCTGATATAAATCATTATGAGAATCCTTTTGGAGCAGAGACAATTGACAACACAGACCAAGAAGACTCAGAAGTTTTACAATCCAAAAATGATAAAATTCCAAGAGGTCTAGCACCTTTAGAACACCTTTTTGATTTGAATGATGTAGCCAAAGAACCGAGAATAGAGCCTATCGAAACGAATGTAGAAGAGCATAACATAGGCAGTCTAGCAGAACCCAAGATGATCAAACTGTCTAGCACTCTCCCAGCTCACATAAAATTGCAATACATAGAGTTGTTCAGAGAGTTTAAGGATGTTTTCGCTTGGGCATACACAGATCTGAAGTCTTATGATACCAGCATCATCCAGCACAAGATTCCCCTGAAGAAAAATCAAAATCCTTTCAAACAAAAACTTAGGAGAATAGATCCACTTTTATTACCTTTATTTAAATCCGAGATTGAGAATATGCATGATGTTGGGATCATAGTACCCATTAGATTTTTAGAGTGGGTATCAAACTTATTTCTTGTTAGAAAGAAAACAGGGGAAATCGGGCTATGTATTGACTTCAAAAATTTAAATAGAGCCTCTTTAAAAGACAACTACCCTTTACCCAAGATGGAAAATATACTTCAAAGGGTAGTTGGGTCAAAAAGGATATCCCTCTTAGATGGGTTCTTGGGTTACAACCTGGTGTTAGTGCTCCCAAGTGATCAAATCAAAACTGCTTTTACCACACCTTGGGGCACCTTTATGTATGTCAAAATTCCTTTTGGATTAATGAATGCAGGGGCCACCTTCCAAAGGGCCATGGACATATCCTTTTCTGAAGATATTGGATATTTTATAATCATTTACCTTGATGACATAACCGTATTGGGTAGATGGCATATTGCAAATCAGCCATCCAAGAAACCTCAAAGAATTACAATCTTTCATTGGAAAGATTAATTTTTTGAGAAGGTTTATCCCCAACCTTGCTGAGCTATTAAAGAATATTACAAACATTCTTAAAAAGGATGTAGGTGTAAAATGGACTTTACCAGCTAAACAATCATTCGAACTGGTGAAACAAGCTCTTACTCAAACGCTAGTCCTGATTAGTCCAGATTTCACCAAAGAATTTTATATCTTTTCTTTTGCATCTGAGCATACAATAGTTGTAGTTTTACTTCAAAAGAATGACTTGGGGCAAGAAAAACCAATATCCTTCTTTAGTAGGGCCTTAAGAGATGCTCCTCTCAAATATAACATCATGGAGAAGCAAGCCTTAGCATTAGTGAAAGCTTTAAAGGAATTTAGAGTCTACATTTTACACTCTCACATAATTGATTTTGTTCCACATACTGTTGTCAAGGACATTCTAAGTCAAGACCCTGATGGTAAAAGGGGAAAATGGATTGCAACTATTCTTGAGTATGACTTAGAAATCAGGCCCACCAAACTAGTTAAAGGGCAAGGATTAGCAAAACTTATGGCTGAGTCTAACTTCCAAGCACTAGACATGAATATGGTAGATGTGTTGGAAGAAATAGAAGATTCTACTGCTCCTTTCATTGAAGAAACATTTCTGACTTCTCGTTGGTATGCTAACATTATTTATGTGCTTTTATATTTGAATGCCCCTCCTTCTTTGTCTAAAACTAAAGCCAGATTTTTGAAACAAAAAGCTTTAAGTTTTTGCATCGTAGATGGGGTATTATATTGCAAAAATGCTGTTGGAATTTTGCTTAAATTTTTACTTAAATATGATGCAGGGAAAATCATGTATGAGTTGCCTGATGGAGAATGTGGAGGACACCTCTACTAGAAGGCCACAACAAACAAAATTCTTAGATCTGGTTACTATTGGCCTACCTTTTTCCCAGTCACTCAGAAGTTGGTCATGTCTTGCCATAAGTGTCAAATTTTTTATGGCAAAAGGAAACTTCTTCCCTTACCCTTACATCCTATTATAGTTGAGGCACCTTTTCAACAATGGGGTTTAGACTTCATTGGGGAAATTCACCCATCCTCCTCAGCTCAACATAAGTGGATTCTCATAGCCACTGACTTCTTTACCAAGTGGATAGAAGCTATACCCTCCAGGAATTCTAATGACTCCATCATTATCAAGTTTCTTGAAACAAATATCCTATCCAGATTTGGTTGTCCCAGGAAAATCATAACAGACATGTCTGCTGCTTTTAAGTCTAAGAATATGGTTGATTTCTGTTACAAATACCACATAACCTTGGGCCATTCCACTGCCTACTATCCCCAAGGAAATGGATTAGCTGAATCTTCCAACAAGAGTCTCATCAATATCATCAAAAAACTGTTGGAACAGAATCAAAAATCATGGCACAGTAAGCTGGTTCATGCCTTATGAGTTGATAGGTTAACTACAAAGAAATCAATAAATATGTCCCCCTATCAGCTAGTCTATGGCATGTATGCAGTCTTTCTTACCTCATTAGGAGTTCCAGTCATGAAGCTCCTTCAAGAAGTACAGGCTGAAGAGAATGATATGCAGAGGAGAATCAATCAAACTATCCATTTACAACAGACCAGAGAAGAAGTCTATGAAAGAACGCAATTAGTCCAAGAAAATATGAAGAAGCTATTTGATAAGAGGACTAAGGCAGACAATTTCCAAGTTGGAAATGTTGTTCTTAAGTGGGATTCAAGAAGAGAAGAGAAGGGAAAACATGGCAAGTTTGAGAACTTGTGGAAAGGGCCATATATTATCCATGCTGAAAGGGGTCATAATGCATTTTTCTTGAAAGAATTGAATGGGGAAGATCTGTATGGAGGCCCTGTCAACGGCATGATGTTAAAGCATTACTTTTGCCAAGAATCATGAGTTTCAAAGCATTTTATTTTCATTATAAATATCATAGTCTAAACGTTGCATTCAAAGTTATAAAAATTAAAATACAAAAATAGTAAAAGAGAGAAAAGAGGGGAGATTGTAAAAACAATAAAGGTACAACCCCATACCAAAAAGAGAAACAAAAATCTGAAAGTGTGCAAGCTTAAATGCCACTCCTGAAGAACACACTTCTAGTTAGTCAAACTGTTTAATCTTGACTAATTAGTTTTAAATTTTCTGCTGATAGGATAGTGAATTCGATTTGCCAAACTGTTTAATCTTGGCTTATCAGTAGATAGTTTAGGATAGAAATTAAAGGTTCAAACATGCTCAAAATCTGAACCTGAGTTTCCAAGAGAGAGAATGACTCAAATCTGTTTCAAATTCTGAGTCAAAAGATGTAAAAATCTGGTTCTAATCAACTCAAAATCTGAACCAGTTAGCAAAGGAAAGACAACTCAAAACAAAAGTCAAAACAGAGTTGTAAAAAAGAGGAAGGAAATGCTTTGAAATTTCAGATCTTAAACCTTCCATTTTGATTTAAATTTCTGCAAAATAAGATCTATGTGCAGCTTGTTTTTCATGCCATAGATCAGCAACAAGTTAGACTGTTCAATCCTGACTTGTATGCTTTTAAATTTCTGTTGTAGAATTTAGAGAATAAAGTCTATTGGACAGTTTAATCCCAATAGATGGTAGATTAGGTAGAGAATCATATGGGCTCAACTGCTTAATTTGAGTCCATGGAGAAATAAGGAGTAGAAATATATTAGATTTCTTGCTTTCAAAAGAATAAAAATGTTGTAAAAGAGTTTTCCAATCCAAGTGCACTCAAATGAAGAAAAAATGTTAGATCAGTAGGATTGGGTAGGTAGAAAGCTTGTTGATGAAAGATCCATTGTTTTTATGGCTTCTAATATCTTTTCAGAGCAAAAGAAAATCATTCAGGGAAAGAAAGGTGGCCCAATGGATGAGGCACGGGTCAGCCTCCCAGAGAATGCAAGTCTGAAGTTCTTGATGTCTTTGAAAAGGAACCATCCCCAAGTGGAGCCACTGTTAGCCACCTATAAAATTTGTTATACCAAAATGTGGCTAAATCATTTTTGAAGTCTTTAAGGAACAAATTTTACTGCTAAAAAGTGTTGGCTCTTGAAGACTCTTGAAGGCCTCATGCCTTTGTCCAAAATCTTCCCTATTGTTCCAATTTTATACTCTGGAATTTTGCTGATTTCATAAGAGACTGCTGCAAAATCTCTTTTTCCCCTTCCTCCATTAAACAACTAACCTCATTTTCTACCCCTTTCATTCTCATCAAAATCCTTCATTTTCATATTTTCCTCCTTCCCCTCCATCAAAACCCCTTTGTTAAGGTTTAAGACTCATTCTTTGCCTTAATTGAAACTCTCACAACCCTTGAAAAACGTTGAAAACTACATAAAAAATACATATTTTGGTTTAATCCCCCTTGGGGCTAAGTCCTTAGCCATTTTCACTCCATATGCCTTGGCGTTGGAACCAGGCACTGAGTTGTTTGGGCACTTATCACATCGGAGGTAACACAGTGTGCGACTCTTCCCCCTTTATTGAAATCTTCGATGCCGATTAGCCCTTTATACTATAACCCCTGATCATGTTGCATTCCATATAACCCACGGCCCCGCAGACAAGCGCCAGGCCGTATTGTAAATAAATTTTTCGCCCCCCGAAGTGTAAACCTTCATCTATACTAATTTATTGGTTTTTATTATGTCATAACATTTTATGCTGGTGAAAATTTCCATTCGTTCTCTACCGTCGATCTGATCTGCAGATCGATGGCGTATAATCTATCGCCCTGGTGGTCCCTACCAGTCACTCACTGTTCAAAACTGGGCGCAGTCCATCGCACCGCTTTTTGAGAGGGAAGCGGTTTTTTCCGTTTTGCAGCGATCCCATTCACTGGCCAACATGTGGCCTTGAGAAAATTTCGAATACTGCCCTCATCGCGCATTAAAAGTCAGACATGGGTCCGGCGCGATATTAGCGTCCACCATCCGATCTGAGGCTAGCTCATCGAATGGTGATCGCGCTCTAAAGAAGCCCGTGTGTTAGTCCAAGGTACGGCGTGTTTCATTGAACTTCTCCGCCGTCGATCTGATTTGCACATCGACAGCCCAAGCTCGATCACTCTATTTCCTCGCCTAGTCAGCGGTTATGGACCCGGGGGTTCTTATTCATCCTAATTTTATTAGAGGCTTGAAGTCTAATCGCATTTTGTAAAGGTTTTTAGCACCGCCGTTGATTGCATAGGCCGATCTCATCCGACGGCCCGCGTTTGTCCCGATCCCCAAACCTGATTCTGTGACCAGTTTTATCTGAAACTAAGGTTTTAATCCATTTTATCCATTTTTCCAAAAAATGACTTATTCACTTTGACTTTTCGCCTCCACTCCCGACCATCGATCTCTGCGTGATCGACGGCTCAGATTTAATTCCTCCTCCGTTTCCCTTTGACCCCTTCTAACCAATCTCGACCGTTGGATGATGCCATCCAACGGCCACGCTCTCCCCGCATGTCATCTGAAGCAGTAAACCTATATATGCAGGATTTTATAACATTTTTTCGTATTTTGCAGGGTTTCAGTGGTTTTTTCCGCTATGTCTGAAGAAAATTCAAAGGCAGAGGGTGACGATCCTCCCACCTTCGATTCATCAAAGGGAATCATTCGCAAGATTCAACTCCACGTTTCATCCATGATTCATGAGGCATTGATACCATTCGATCCCTGTGCAGCCCTGCACACCAGCAAACACAGTGAATCAAGCACAAATAAAATAATATCAGTGTCGAAGACAGGAACACACCAGAACATGAGATTGAAGATGGATCTGTGGGGATTACGGCCAAGATGTATTATCAAAATCCTAATTCCCCTATTAAAACATAGTTTAAAGGTAAATCATAAAGGTTCATCAGACATAAAGCCTCCACCGCTACATCTGAGGAAAATTGATTCCTCCCAGCTACCACAGTGCCACCTGTGCCTCAAAGCATTCAAACAGAGGTCGAAGTTATTGATCAAGATCAGGTATTTGCCTTAGCGCAGCCAGAGAAGTTAATTCCGCAAATAAACTTAATGACAAAATATCAGCAGAGTTACTTTGACATCACACAGAGCCTCAAAAGTCAATAACAGTGCTCACCGAGCTTAAATCTTAATGTAAATTATTTAATACATAGGACACCTATGTAAGCTTCTCCATCGAGACCCCCAAAGGCCGAAGAACCATTAAGTCTGTATTAATTATCTTTGGAGATCTTTTATCAAATATCACCTCCTCATTCTTATATAAATACTACTGGAGAAGATGAGAGAGGCGTTGGTTGATCACTTGCTATAATATTGAAACTCTCTGAACTAATACATAGTCTGTTGAAGTTGAAGAAGAAACTGAAGTCTTGGAAGTCCTGATGATGTTGTTGCATGCTTATTCTTGAGAAGGCTCTATCATTGGATCCATGAGCTTGGATGTTGGTGAAGTATTCTAAACTATTTAATGTTTTTTCCCCTGTTTTCATTATGTTCCATAATTTCTTACTACATTAGGATGAAAGTTTTAGGCTAAGAAATGACTCTTGGAAGCACCTTAGACCTGTTTCTCCTTCACTGTTTTATGTTTTCTTCTGCTGAGGTATTTTAGAGGCTTAAATCTTTCTCTTTGGTCCTCATGCTCGTTTATTTCTCTAATAAGTTCGAATAGTTGGTTTCAGCATGATTTGTGGTTCTCCCTGCTTGTTTGCTACCACTTAAGAAATGTTAGTGAAATCTCCCTTTGAAGTATTTTTGTTTATAGTAAGCCAAGGAGGTCTGTTTTGATCATGCCCTTTGTCCTTGCTTAAACAGTTGTCTTAAAGGTCTTTTATAGTTGTGATCATAGATGTGTTAGGTGTTCCCTCTTCTATGACTGCAATTATCAGTGAATCTTTTATGTTTTCTAAGTCATTTGAAATAAAACCTTTGAGGAAATAGGGTGTTCCCCGAATCTTAGATTTCATTTTGAAAGTTGTCTTGAAGTCATTATTTGCTTGAAGAATGTTTGTAGAATTTATGGTTAGCCCTGTCTATCAAATATTTCTTTATTGTTCAAGTTATGTTTTCAAGTTCCCTTCGTTGAGAATCAAATTTCTCTTTCCAAATCATTGATTTCCATCTCATTCCAAAACCAAAGGATCCTGCGGCCAAGTTATATTTTCCCTCTAATATCCCATATCCATTGATGAGTATGTTATGACCTCTTCTTGACTCCATTTCCCAATGAACCAGATGTTTCTCCATTCTATATATCTTTCCTAGACCTTTCATGTTCTGTTGTATCAATTCAACCAAATAAATAAACAAACACCTACACTTAATAACTAGTCTAAAACCAATACTCTAAGCACACAAGATAAACTTTTACAAACAAACATTTGAGAGATCCCTCTCTAAGAATAGGAGGACTAGATCCTGTAACTCTAAATATTGGTTTTGATGTTTCCTTGTCTTTTGATTTTCCAAACTATCAAAACACGGGACACCAACAGTTGGGATCCCTCAAATGGTGGAAGGGAGGCCTAATCCGTTGGGAGGTTGCTTAAATGTAGGAAACAAGAAGCCAAAGGAAGATGTTCGTTGTTATTCAGTCGAACAACTCATGCTGACTCTGCTCACGAAGTAGTTGGCAATGGAAACTTCACTTCTATTTTTAAAAGCTTTCCATAAACAACTCAGCGCGGGCAGTCCATTGAGACAAAGTGCCAATGGGTGTGGGGCCCAGTGTTAATTTCTCTTATTGGCGTGACGCCATAATTGCTTGCCAGCGCTGACCCAAAATCATATGTTTTTGATGGTATGTTCCAGGAATAGTCAACAAAGAAAATTTTCTTCTCATGGCAAGGGATGCAATGACACTTTTTACAAGGCATGACACTACATATAAGTCACAGAAATGGTCCTCCAATGTGCAATATGGGGATTGCAGGGACAGTGACAAAATGTTGTGTAACACATTGTTGTGCGAGTGACTAGAGGGTTCCAGTCGCACTGTTTCTTTTTTACAGGAGTGACTAAGGTGTTTTTTCAATAAAAGACAATTTTCCTTAGGATTTAAGCACCTAGAAAGGTTGGTTAGCTCCTCGAGGTTCTGTAGGATGTGTGGATAGTCATCTTGGTTGTGTTTTGTCGGTTCCATTTCATTAAGGTGACCTAGGAGATTGAATGACATCCTAGTGACCTCTTGTCACATGTTTACCCCGGTGGACCAATTAGCTTAGGTAAATGTGGGAGGAAGGTGTTAGACTTGGTCTTGTCAGTCCTCCGTCAGAGTCAAATTCACCAAAGTTCATTTCTCGTCATTTGCATTCATTGATGTTACTGTGGTCCAGAAAAGAGTCATTTCACTTTCTAGGTCTAGGGTTGTCTTTAGAACGTTGAATAATGCCCGGAGGCCATGAGGATGTCTTCAGTGAGTTTTTATTTCAATATTGTTATCGTCAATAATGCGAGACTGATTCTTCTTCAAAACCCTATTTTGAAGAAAAAATCGTCAAAATGTGTTTTTAAATATGTAATTATTCAAATTTTCTCAGCTGAAAATGTTCACATGCATCCTCTCCTGATCCTTTGCTAAAGTCCCACGCCACCATCCTTGCAAAAATTCAATCAAGAAAACATCATTCAAGCCAAAAATTCAAGTGCAAAAAACTGAGTTTATTTCAAGTTGTGAAAGTGCTGAAATCTTCAATTAATGGGTTTTTGTTAAGTCAAGCCAAGATCTTATGCCCATTACCCTGAGAAAATTGTCATTGCCCAAGTCAAGAAAATCAAATAAAAACAACATTCAGTTCATGCCAATGTCGAGCTGCAAAAGGGCATAGCTGTATTAAATTGTAAAGCGTGTCCATGCCCAAACATTACAGAAATGGGTTTTGTTAAACCAAAAATCAAACTCCATAAGTTTAAAAGATCTTTTCATATGTTTAAAACATTCATGTGCATCCAAAACTTGAATGAAAGTCGATTCAAAGTGGAGAGAGGGAGAAAATTGCGTTTTTGAGAACCAGGACTGTGCCAAAAAACTTGCGCGGCGCACTAGGAGCAGGCGCGGTGCATAGGCGCAACGCGACGCATTGGGCGTTTTCCCATAGTGTATTTTTCCTCTGGTGCAGCGCATAGAATCGACGTGGCACACTGAAGATGGACGCGGCACATAGAGTCCACAGGCAGATTTTCTCATTACCTCAACGAAATTCTAAATTTCGTGACCCCTCTGCTCTAAGAAAATCAAATCATCTTAAGTTTCCATTGATCAATGCTTGGTGTGGAGGATGTCGGGAATCTCGTTAGGTTTATTGATGAAAGCAAATCGATATGGATCACTGGAATTGAAAGCGATATTATTTATATGGGGCCATGAACCGGGATCATTATAAGAACTGCGACTGCACATATGAAATATTGGCACTCTTATGCAATCAAATGCATGTCGTCAGTGAGTGTTCTGGACATCTCACACATCTTTTCGACAGTGCTATCATACATTCTTCAGTTCAGAAGCGGTCCACATATGAATTGGACCCTAATGATCTATCCAATGTTTGAATCTGGGTTGAAAGACATCCAAAGAATGTGTTTTTATATCAGGATTCTTCTGATACAGGTTCCTTCATTCTGGGTATTCAAACAGAATGGAAATTGCAGCAAATGATTCGCTTTGGTAATAATAGTCTCATAGCAGTTGACACAACATTTGGAATTAACAAGCTCAAGTATCCTTTGTACACTCTTCTCGTCTTTGATTCAAACTAACATGCTCTCCCTGTGGCGTGGGTTATTACGCAAAGTTTTGCAAGTGATGATGTTCGTAAGTGGACCAAGGCACTTCGTGATAGAATCCATGCGAAGGATCCTTCATGGAAGCTGAGTGGCTTCATAGTTGACGACGCAGCAACAGAGATTGCTACAATTAGAGATGTGTTTCAGTGTCCCATATTGCTATGTCTGTGGCGTGTTCATCGAGCATGGCTTAAAAACATTACAAAAACATGTAGCAATATGGAAGTGCGGCGGGAGATGTTTAAGCACCTTGGGCACATCATGTATAGCCCTTGGACTGGAGTTGATTTTGTAGATGCTGTGGCGGAATTTATGCAAGATTTTGTAGATCAGAGTGGCTTCTTGAAATATTTTAAATCACGATGGGTTCCCAAAATAGAAATGTGGCTTGCTGCAATGAGGATTCTCCCACTTACAAGTAAGGAAGCATGTGGTTCTTTTGAGTCATACCATGCAAGGTTGAAGACTAGGTTATTTGAGGAGTTGGACATTACTGCATGTCAACGAGTTGATTGGTTGGTGCACAAGTTGACCACCGAGAAACTGTATGAAAAATCATTTGAAGGGGGTTGGGGGGGATTCTGAAAGCTGGTGGAGGAAAAATCAGTGTTTCACTATACAGTTTTTGACAGAGAAATAATTGAATGGTACAGCTTTGAGTTATAAGATTCTTGTGGTGTGAAGTTGAGCATATGTTCTTCTTTTGTTTCATATGTAATCTTGTTATGTTTTATAGACCATTCATAAATCGTTTTCAGTTTGAATGCTTGAGAGTAAGAAAGGTAGAATTCAGTTATTGCTCTGCCTTGAGGAAGTGTTCAGACTTTGTGTGGCTTCTTCTAACTAAAAAGGATTCATTGGTTAATGCCCTTTTCAGTTTCTTAAACAGTCTTTTCATCCCATATTATTTCAAACTTGATTGCTAAGACCTCATACCTATCTCGCCTTATGAAATACTCTGTACCTTTGATTAAATCTCTCTACTCAATGTTGTCCTTAGTCCCATACAGCCCAGAAAACCTAATCATTCATCAAAATACTTTCCTATCTATTTACTAGCCTAAAATCAGTATCAATTTTGAGTCATCTCAGCCCCTTTGAAGACCTTTTGCCGAGATAGACCCGGAGAGAGCCCTTTCCTGTCCTCGTAGGGCTAGCTACGAGGCTGAGCTTGGTTTGATGTTGCCTTGAACATTGCCTTCCTTCAGCCTGAGGCAGATTCAAGCGCTAACAGAGGGTATTACAGAGTGGTATCAGTTACGTGTTATTTCTTGACCAGATGGTGTGTGGTGACTCAAATGCATACATGTCGATTCCATATGTGCTCCTTATACGTTTGGTCTATGTGCTTGTTTCATATGCATGGTGTGGTCATAGTTGTAGTAGTCTCGCCAAGTGAAATTTGATGGTGTTTTTTTTGTATATGGTCTTCATGAGTGCATGTTGATGGTGCATTGGTCATGTATGTTAGTGTATATGTCGTTATGCATGCATTGTGTCTAGTTGGTTTGTGCTTTTGTTTAGCTGATATGATATACATTTCTAGAAGAGAAGAACAAATATGGCTAGCAGCGTGGTAGAATATATTTCATGAGATTCTCCCTATGGATTATATGAGCAGCATGGTGAGGAATACTCTCCTCACATAGCAGACACTTTAAGGAGTTTCGAGGGAGAAATAAGGAGTTACAAAGAAAATAATTATTGAATCATTTAGACACAAGAGATACTTTCTAAGGAATAGGAGAAACAAGTAGAAGTTAATGTAGTTATCCTTCAGAGCTTTTCAGACTTGCAGAGACAAGGACTAGTTTGGAACAGCCATGGGCTTGAGGACAGGAATAATGGGGCATATGGAAGTCGGTCTCATGGTGGGTACAGGTTTGATAGAGATGACATGATCAGGGATGGCAGGTTCTTGGACACTCTCGACAGGAGAGGTGATGGAAACGAGTTTTATTATAGCTTGATTTCTTACATACATCATGATCATCATCGTTATCATCCTCACAAGGGGAATGACAGGGGATATTTCCCAAATGAGTTTAAGAAAGAAAAGACAACTACATTTGATGGATAAATGTATCACCTCATGTAGAAGCATGGTTACTTGGGATGAATAAGTTCATCAAGTTGCATGATTTCTCAATGAACATGAAGGCCAGAATAGCTATGTTTAGTCTTAAAGGTAAAGCAAATATTTGGTGGGAAGGTGTAAAGAATGTCATAGGTATTCATGAAGAGGAGTTTACTTAGAATGAATTTGAGAGATTATTCAAGAAGAAGTAACTATCAAAGAGATACTATGATGACAGGGAGAAGGAATTATATGAGCTAAATATGGGATCTATGATAGATGAGGAGTATACGACCAATTTCCTAGAGATCTTAAGGTCTGTACTGTATCTTAAGGATGAAAAAGCTAAATATGATAGGTTTTTCAGTGGATTACCCTTAGAATTTAGAGATCGGATTGAGTTTGATGAGCTTAGATCATTGGAGGAGGCCATATGGAAGCTAAAGAATTGTTATGAACGATCAAAGCACATATCTGAGACTAAACTGGACTGGAAAGGTAATGCAAGGAATAAAGGAAAATGGGACAAAAAATGATCAAGGCCTCAAGACACAGATAATAAATAGAATGCAGCGCTGCATAAGAATTTCAATGCATCTGACTGAGGATAGGAATTTCGATCTGAGGAACATAACAAGGGTGCAGGTTGGAAGCCTTTACATTCTTGGCAACACATATTTATAGTGCCTAGGCAACACAAACAATGGGGGATGTTGGAAAGAGCATTCCTCATATTTATGCAGCATTGGATAACCGACAGGCAGATCATCAACCATTTATCATTGAGATGGATGGTAATATTTTTGATCAAGTTGTTTTTATTTTTTCTAACCCTAGCTCTAATGATAGTTATGTTAGTCTTGACTCGGTGGATAAGTGTGGTTTGAGTAAATAAGTGTAGTTGGCTACAGGTACAAATAGGCGAGTTCATCATTGGGTAAGAGCTTTTGATTTTGAGTTACATCAATGCGTTTGAATGTATTACCATTAGGATCATATAGTATGTTTTTGGGTATGTACTGGTTATATCTTCATAGGACCAAATTGGATTGTTATGAAAAATTCATTGAATGCTTGGATGATAATGGATAATAGAGAGTCTTATAGGGTAACAAGAAGGCAACATTAGTTATAATTGTGATATCTATGCAGGCGAAGTGTAGTCGTAGAAAAGGGTGTGTGTTATTTGTAGTGCATATTTCTAGTGACAGAGGTAACGAAGTTGAGGATGCATAGATATTGAGCAGGTACCTGGTTTTACAATATTTTTTGGATGTTTCTAGCAGATATTTCAGAGTTGTCACCTCACATGGAAGTGGAATTTTCTATTGATTTTGTACCAGGGGTAGCACCAGCATCAAAGGTACCGTACAGACTGAGCACTCCATAGTTATTAGAGTTAAAGTTGTAGTTGAAGGAAATTCCTGACAAGGGATACATTACGTCAAGTGTATCACCATGGGGTGCACCAGTATTGTTGGTGAAGAAAAAATATGGTACTCTTAGGTTGTGCATCGATTACAGGCAGTTGAACAAGGTGACCATCAAGAACAAGTATCCATTATCTAGGATTGATGATTTGTTTGACTAGTTGAAGGGAGCAGTAGTGTTCTCGAATTTTGATATGAGATCCAGATATCATCAGGTACACATCAAAGACAAGGATATCTACAACACAGATTTCAGGACTAGGTATGGGAATTATGAGTTTGTTGTAGTTCCATTTGGTCTCACTAATGCTCCGACAATTTTTATATACTTTATGAATAGCTTGTTGCATCCCTATTTGGACAAGTTTATTATTTTATTTATTGATGATATCTTGATACATTCTAAGAATGTGTAAAAACATGTCGAGCATTTAGCAGCAATATTGAAATTGCTAAGAGAGCATCAGTTGTATGCCAAGATTAGAAAATACAGTTTCTTTTAGAAAGAGGTGCACTACTTGGGGTATTTTGTCTCCAAGGAAGGCATAGTAGTAGATCTAGAGAAGATAAGAGTTATCATGGAGTGGGAAGCTCCTAGAAATGTGGATTATGTAAGATCCTTCATGGGGCTAGCACGTTACTATAGGAGGTTCATCATGAACGTCTCTTGCATTGCATATCATATCATGCCATTGCAATGAAAAGGTATGAAATTTGAATGAACAGAGGAATGTGCAGTCATTTTTGACCAATAGAAGCAGTGGTTGACAAATTCTCCAATGTTAAAGATGGTATATCTCGATAAAGAGTTTGTATATGTACAAATGCTTGCAAGAGAGGACTTGGTGGAGTCCTTATGCAAGAGGGACATGTAGTGTTATATGAGTCACAGAAATTGAATGAGCACGAGTAGAATTATCCAACACATGATCTTGAGTTGGCAGCAATCATCCATGCTTTGAAGATGTGGAGGCATTATCTTCTTGGCAAGAGGTTTGTATTGATGAGTGACCACAGTGGGTTGAGATACTTGTTTGACCAACCGATTCTGAATTCCAGGAAAGCTAGATGGCTAGCCATTATTAGTGAGTTTGACTTTGAGATCAAGTACATCAAGGGTAAAGGGAACATGGTTGCAGATGCTCTTAGCCGATGGATACATGTAAATCATATAGAAACTATGAGTTCTTATGGGACAGACTTACAATATCAGATCTTACAGGAAGGTTAGTAGGATAACAGGTACATGGAGCTCGTGTGCTGCAACATAGTAGAGGAATAGGTACAGGTAGCAGTATAGGGATAGGTATAGGTGCAGGTGCAGGTGTAGGTATAGGTGCACAGGATGTCGACTATTGTCTCACAGTAGATGGCTTGATCAGATTTAGGGACAATATATATGTGCCAAATAGTAGTGAGCTCAAGAAGACTATAATGAAATAGTTTCATGCGAGACTGTATTCAGGTCACCCAGGATATCAAAATACATTAACATTAGTGAAGAAGTTTTATTATTGGCCGAATCTAAAAAAGGATGTGGCAGAGTTTGTGGCTAAATGGTTGGACTGTTAATAGGTGAAAGAGGAGTGTAAATATCCAGGTGGCCTACTACAACTGATTTTGATTCCAGAGTGGAAGTGGGAGGTCATTTATATGGATTTTATCACGGGTTTGTAGAGGACATCTAGACAACACGATTCTAACATGGTTGTCCTGGAAAGATTGACAAAGATAGTGCACTTCCTTCTAGTGAAGACTATGTATTCAGCTAGTGATGTGGTACAAGAATTCATCAGAGATGTAGTCATATTGCATGGTGTTCCGAAGAATATTGTGTCAGACAAAGATTCTAAGTTCACTTCTAGGTTTTGGAAAGAGTTGGCCTTCAGCACACCTTATCATCTGCACAGAGATGGACAGAAAGAGAGGTTCAATAGGATATTAGAGTACATGTTGAGAATGTATGTGATTCTTCATGAGAAGAGATGGGAGGAGTACCTTACGTTAGTTGATTTTTCTTACAACAATGGGTATTAGGAGCCACTAAGGATGAGTTTGTTTTAGGCATTGTATGGGCAGAGTTGCAATACTCTCGTCAGTTGTAGTGATCCAATCAACAGGGTGTTGATAGGATTAGACATCTTAGAAGAGATGGAACAGGAAATGCGAGTCATCAAGAATAATTTGAAGGTAGTGCAGGATAGGTAGAAAAATTATGCATATCATAACATGATGTTTAAGGAGTTTCGAGTTGGGGAATAGGTGTACTTGTGCATTAATCCCAAGAAGAGCTCCCTAAGGATTGGGTCATTTTCCAAGATGGCACCGCGGTATTGTGGACCTTTCGATATCCTTGAGAGGATTGGGCCAATAGCCTACAGACTTGCATTGCCTCTAACAATGAAATTCAATGATGTTTTCTATGTGTCATTGCTTAAGAAGTATGTTAAATATGTTGATCATGTGATTGACTAGTCTTTATTGCAGGTGGAACCAGAAGGATAACTCTAGATGAAACTGCAATGTATTTTTCAAGAAAATATGCTCATGCTCTGAAACCAAGAAATCGAGAAATTTAAAGTGAAATGAAAGCACTTTGGGCCCGATGAAGCTACATGGGAGATGGCAGACCAGATGTGGGCTATGTATCCTTCTCTATTCACTGGTTGAGTGAATGTTTTTGGTATATTTTTTGGTGTGGTGTTTTGGTTTATGTACATATCTATATGGATGTAAATACCACCATTAGTTGTGTTATAAAGCTCCAATAAGCGATATGGGTGTCATGTCATTATGGTTATTATGATTGTTATGGATGTCATTTTCGTTTGGTCTTCAGCAAGTTGATCATTGTAAATACTACAACCAGCTCAGTTATAAAGCTCCATGAGAAGTATTATTTTCCTTCAGTAGTCTTGTTGGTTGTAGGTGTCGTTGAACACCAAGGATGATGTTCCCCCAAGGAGGAGGGTTTTGTAACAGCCCTAATCAAAAATCCATGTAATAAAGTTAATAAAGGTAAAATAATAACCATGGTCATGGGACACTTATTCCAAGCTTAATGTTGGGAAAAAACATAGTGATGGGGATCACTTGTGATTAATTAATGGCTAAGGAAATTCTAAAGGAAATAGCAAAGTATTTTTGAAAGGAAAAGTGACATTTATTGACATTTATCTATGAAAATAATGGAAAATAGGAGAAAAGGAAGGTGAAAGGTCATAGGTTGTGTTGTAGCTCCTAGAGACAGCCTTAAGTTGCAAAATACCAGTGCCTAGGACATCTTAAAATCATAGGTTAAATATGGACAACTGTATAAATGCCTCTGACAGAAAATGTGTCAAAAGAAAAATGGTTTTGGTGATTCAAGAATGGAGGAGACCATTTGAGCCTAACTCATGTGAATTCCCTATATTGTGAGTGGGCCCGGGAGTTTGTGAGGCTAGATGGCTTTTAAGTGGGCCAAGTATAAGACAATGAGTAGAAACTTTAAATATATGCAGAGGCGTTGAGAAAGAACGGAGAAGGAACCCACAAGATACAGGCTTAAGAGGATTAAGAATATGTCCCTTGTGAACTCAGAGGAAATGGATATGAATGAGATATGGACAACAACAGAGGTTCATGGAGCGTGAATTAAGGGAGTGCGGCAAGGTTAATACATGAGCGTTAACACCTGAGCATTATACAGACACGAATTCATGAATAAGATTGCAGACTATCGGTAGCTACATTACACAAACCATCAAAGCAGCATAGCATGAAAGATGATCACACATAAAAGGAGATTATTGATAACAAAAGGAAACATATACATACTACTCATTTCTCTTTCTAGAATCTAAATTACAGCTCTGTATCATGTTAATTTTAAATTGCTCTCCCAAATATGTGTCTCAGAGCACAATCATACAAAACTATAGCAGATTTCTTCAAAATTCCAAAACCTCCCTCTTTCATCTTAGAACTCACTAAATATAGAGTTCTCTTTTAGGTTTTGCGATTGTAATCATTTATGATCGACCCATACCTATGAAATCAAAATATCCTACCTAACTTGTAGAGCGTACATCGAGCAGGTGAAATTGAGATTTCACCAACAAAACGTCACTATCTAACAGTAAAAAATAAAAGACAAAGTTGACCAGAGGAGGCCAATTATGGGAGCCTTCAAACATTTATGGCGAGGAGTGGTCGTGAATAGGTAGGCATTCTGTGCTCCATTACTTAATTCCACCTGCTTTTTGAATGCCTCCACTCCCTCATTCCCATGATTTCCACTCAGTCAGTTGTGAAGTGGCCAATCATATTGTGCATGCTTGGATATTTAGTGGGGAGCCCTTGGACTGGCCGAGTATACTAAAGCTCTACTTACTTCATCGAAAACCCCTTTTGTGTTTGACTTGCGAAAACTGGAGACTGGATTTTGGAGGGGGGCATGGATGGGGTGTGGTATTGGATAGGAGGGTGTAAAATCACTATAATTTGCAATGTAGCACCGGAGGTGGTATTAGAAACCAACCATTTCGGACTCCCCCCCCAGCATTAACCTTCGGAGGGTGGAAGGGGTGCGAAATCAATTATGGTTCGTCGGATGTATTGACCTGGAGCAGAGCTGAAGGTAGGATGGCAGAAGTGAAAGTGGATTTAACGGGACTCATTAACATTGAAATGGGAAAAAAATGCCACAAGAGGGCTATTTATGACATGGCAAGGCAATGGGACTGTGCCTACATAACGCATATCGCAAGTTTCACAAGATAAATTCAAAGGGTTCATGTTAAAACTGCTGAAGTGTGATATGCGATGCGATGGGGCTTGATCGCAAATCGCAAGTTTTAGAGGATAGCCATGGAAGTAAGTTTTAAAATCACTAAAGTAAGAAGTTTGGGGAGGAAGGAGGCGATGTGGAGGAAGGTGGGACCCGACCCCATCACAAATTACAGATCTTAGCGTTTTGTTATAAGAAGCAGGGGTTAAAATATAAAACTTGTGAAGTGCGGGGAGAGGGACCTGCTTGCATCGCACATCGCAGAATTTAGCATTTGGGAAATACGGTAAACGCTTAAAAATGTGAAGTGTGATTTGCACTGAATGGAGGATTATTTTTCAGGATAAATGGAGCTCACTGAAATCAGCAGAGTTTATAAATCAACAAATGTTTTATGCGGTAAGGCAAATTTTTTATAATGTTTCATAAGATATGTGATATGTATTACAAATGGCTGTGAAATGGGGGGCGTAGCTACTATGGTGGGGCCAACCGCATCGCAACTTAAACAAAATACTTTGCGGGCGCTTAAGAGGTGAATTATAAACTGTGTGAAATGTGACAAGTGATGCACTAGATGCTGCAAATTGCGAAAATGAGAAAGGTAAGGAAAATGTGGAATAAAATGGTTTGCATGAGGATTTGGGTGATGTATAAAGGTTGGATGGGTCCCACCAACTCACATCGGCGGAAAGATAAGTTTCGGTAAGTATTAATATGCAAAGGTTAAAACATGCAGAGAGCAGTGTGCGATTTAATCTCTGTTGTCCATCTCTCCACTTCAATTCTGTGCTTTGATCCTGGCCACCTATTTTCCCCCTTGCACCTCTTCCAAAACCCTTAAGTTCTTTTACTGGTCTGGCTCTTGAACTACTCTTTGACTGTGGGGTGTCCTTCCGATCGGTGCTTGAATATCTTGGCCTTCCCCTTAAACCTTCACACCTCTTCCCTGTGATTTCCTTAAAGGGACCATCTCTCCATGTTATGTGTGGTCACAAGCCAACGTTGGCTCTATCTGGGGACAATGTGTTGTTCTAAGTGCATTGAGAACCTGCAGACATGAATGCTTGTGCCTTATTGGGCTCATGGAGTCACAAATACATACTGTAAGCTTGAATTGAAACTACCACTGATTTGTGCACTGCCAACTATATAAAACAGAAATCCCTGCCATACGTTAAAAATCTTAAATGTTGAAATCTGAACTATGCTGAAATTGGAAACTGAAAAACACTTGAACTGAAAATTGCAAAGCAATATGAAACTAAACTGGAAATATGCTCATAGTAATAAGCTTATTGGCACTCCTACCTACACCTATTCTGATAAAAAATTATACCATCAAATAATAATCAGACTATCAATGTAACCATTCAAGCAAATGAGTGTTCAACTGAAATTGGCATCCCATTCCTCTAGGTAGATAAATGGGTTCAAAACGTGGAAACTTATCTCTTCCACTGAATTTCATAGCTCCATTGATGAACCTGGAAAATTCCTCCTTCACTAATGGTTGCAATATACTACCCAAAGGATCATGTTAAACATGCAACATGAGTTTTTCTGGAGGATTTGTAACAAGAAAAGAGACCTCATTCCAAACTGTTTGTTTCCTTGTGCGTTGTCATTGATTGTCTTCAAACAGCAAGGATGACTATTTTTTCTTCTCCTTTTCCATTATAATCAATTGTTTTGTGTGCTCTTTATTTTTTCCTTTCTCATACGGAGGCTTGCAGGGGATCTGCAAACTCTCGATCATCTCGGGTAAATGATCTTGACTAATAACAATATATTGTGTTTCCTGAAAACCCCATGAAGAACTTAATGATGAAGAAATTTTATGATATTCTTCAATATATGCACACTTAGAAGGAATATTTGAGTGATCTTCAATCAGAAAACCTGATTGGTCTTATTTTGGCAAACTTTCTTGGCTTTCATTGGGCACACTTGATTGGTGTTCAATCTATGAATACAACACTACTAGTTGAAGGTGTTCTTATGGATCTAGACAATTAAGCTCTGCTGCCCCTGCTTCCAGATCACCAGAATGCTGTTGATTTTTAGTGTTTTCCTATGGGAAATACTCCAACTCTTCTCCTTCTTCATGGATGGTAAGCTCACCTCTCTCTTCTTCAGAATAGGCAAGGGACTGGTTTTCCACATGCAGTCCAAGAACCACCATGGGTCGTTCTTCTTGGAGATTAAAGGGAGTGAGCCCTTTTTCTGTAATGGCTTCTTTGAACTGCTCTTCAGGAGGGTCAAGTGGTTTCAAGGGTATAGATGAGGGCTTCTTATCTTTGGGAGGATCAAAATCTTGCTTTATGGAAGAGGATGTAGTGGCCTTATGACGGGTTGATTCTTCTAACGGCTTCTTCCCTTTACTAGCAAGACTAGGAGAGGTTTTTTTCTATTGATATTAACTCTTTATTTTTTTCTTGACCTTGGGTTCACTTTCTGGAGGAAAGGAGATCATACTTCATGTGGAATTGAGTTTGCATGAAATCCACGAACTACCTGCAGTACTTGTCAATATCTTCATCTGTTGAAGGAACTTCCCTCCCCTCTTGCTCCCCCTATAAGGTAAGGTCATGCACCTAATTGTCAGATTAGGCGAGGAATTGATCTTCTTGGATTCCTGAGGCTTCCTCAGCCTGTTGCAATAGTTGCAGAGGGGGCCTTCGATATTGAGGAATAAACCCTCAGTTAGGAATCATTTGGTTGGAATGAGGAGGGGAACTCTTGGCCTCCAATTCAAGCTTAACCAACTTATTTGAGAGGTTCTTGATCAGCTTGTTCATTTCTTCAAGTCTATACTCATGTGATTCCCTCTCCTGATTTGAGGTAGAATCCTCCTCCCCCTTCTTTCTTCTAGCTTCATGTTTTGTCTTCCCCTTGAACTTACCAGTAGAAGAAAATTTTACTTCTACCTCCAACGCATCAGTCTAGATCTGATCCAGAGATGTGGATCTTCTTTCTCTCAAGGTGAACCCAAAATCTAGCTCGAAAGCTTCAGTGAAAACCACCTTAGCAGCTGCTTGGGGAGGTTGTATTTCAGCAAGAAGATCATTATAAAGCTTATTGAACCTCTTTATAAATTCGGTTACATCCTCATTGTGTCTCTTTTTAAGAGTGTTGAACTCTGTGGGGACATATCCATGGTCCCTCTTTTCTCCCCATTTTAAAGTGCAGAAATTTTCCATTTCTTCCCAGGTGTGGACTGTGTGGTCAGCTAGAGACTTGAACCACTTCCAAACTTCTCCCTCCAAGTATTAGAAGAAAATCCTTAACACCACATCTAAGTACTCTACATTTACATTCTCGGGAAAGGCGCAAAAGTTTTCAATATTTCTCTGCGCAGAATTAATATCTTCCCCAGTGAACCGAGGCAACCACTCTATATATTCTTGCGGCATATCATTTAGAGGCTAAGAGAGGGCCAAGGGGGCATACTTGTTCAAAAGGAAACTAGGCACAGCCATCTGATTTAGAGGTGGGTGTAGATGATGGATCTGAACCTGGTGTGAGGCTTAATGAAAGCCGGGATTACTTCTGATTAGGATTATTTTATAGTGGAGTCACCAAGGTGAGGAATATGCAACTCTCATCCCTTCGTGCTCACCTAATTGAAGGGTGAATATAATGTTGTATCCCAAGGAAAGGTTTTCTAATTCGTTCCGCGGAAACAGTGCTAAAAAGATGTTGTAGCTCCTATAAACAGCCTTGAGTTGCAAAAGACCAGTGCCTAGGACATCTTAAAATCAGAGGTTAAATATGGACAACTATATAAATTCCTCTGACACAAAATGGGTCAAGAGAAAAATGGTTTTGGTGATTCAGGAATGGAGGAGACCATTTGAGCCTAATTCATGTGAATTCCCTATATTGTGAGAGGGCTCGGGATGTTGTGAGGCTAGATGGCTTTTAAGTGGGCCAAGTATAAAACAATGAATAGAAAATTTAAAAATATGTAGAGGCGTTGAGAAAGAACGGAGAAGGAACCCACAAGAGATAGGCTTAAGAGGCTTAAGAATTTGTCTCCTGTGAACTCAGAGGAAACAGATATGAATGAGATATGGACAACAAAAGAGGTTCGTGGAGCGCGAATTAAGGGAGTGAAGCAAGGTTAATAAATGAGCGTTAACACCTGAGAGTTATACAGATACGAATTCATGAATAATATTGCAGACTATCGGCAGCTACATTACACGAACCATCAAAGTAACATAGCATGAAAGGTGATCACACATAAAAAGCAGATTACTGATAACACAAGGAAACATATACATACTACAGATTTCTCCATCCGGAATCCAAATAATAGCTTTGTATCATATAAATTTTAAACAGCTCTCCCAAATATGTGTCTCAGAGCATAGGGAGCACAATCATACAAAACTACATCATATTTCTTCAAAATTCCAGAACCTCTCTCTTTCATCTTAGAACTCACTACATATAGAGTTCTCTTTTAGGGTTTACAATCGTAATCATTTATGATCGACCCATACCTATGAAATCAAAATAACCTACCTAACTTGCAGAGCGTACATCAAGAAATTACTTCTGTATGGAGATAATTAAAACAGGAATGAGTGAAATTGAGATTTCACCAGAAAAACATCACTATATAAAAGTAAAAAAGAAAGGACAAAGCTGACCAGAGGAGGCCAATTATGGGAGCCTTCAAACATTTATGGTGAGGAGTGGTCGTGAACAGGTAGGCAGTCTGTCCTCCATTACTTAATTCCACCTGCTTTTTGAATGCCTCCACTCCCTCATTCTCATGATTTCCACTCAGTCTGTTGTGAGGTGTCCATTTGTACTGTGCGTGCTTGGATCTTTAGTGGGGAGTTCTTGGACCGGTCGAGAATACTATAGCTATGTTTGCTTCACCAAAAACCCCTTATGTGTTTGACTTGTGAAAACAGGAGACCGAATTTCAGAGGGGAGCATGGATGGTGTGTGGTATTGGATGGGGGGGTATGAAATCACTGTAATATGCCACATAGCACCGGAGGCAGTATTAGAAATTGGCTATTTTGGACCCCCCCCCCTCGGTATTAACCTTCGGAAGGTGGAAGGGGTGCGAAATAAATTATAGGTTGTCGAATGTATTGACCTGGAGCGTAGTTGAAGGCAGGATGGCAGAAGCAGAAGTGAATTTAACGGGACTCATTAACACTAAAATGGGTGAAAAAGACCACAGGAGGGTTATTGATGACATGGCAAGGCGGTGGGACCACACCCGCATAACGCATATTGCAAGTTTCACAAGATAAATGCAAAGGGTTCATGTTAAAATAGTCGAAGTGCAATGTGCGATGCGGTGGGGCCCGATCGCAAATCGAAAATCACAAGTTTCAGAGGATAGTCGCGGAAGTAAGTTTTAACATCGTCGAAGTGCGAAGTGTGGGGAGGAAGGAGGTGACGTGGAGGAAGGTGGGACCCGACCGCATCGCAAATCGTAGATCTTAGTGTTTTGTTATAAGGAGCGGGGGTTAAAATCTAAAACTTGTGAAGTGAGGGGAGAGGGACCCACCCGCGTCGAACATCGTAGAATTTAGCATTTGGGAAATACAGTAAACGTTTAAAACTGTGAAGTGCGATTTGCGCTGAATGGAGCCCACTGCAATCAGCGGAGTTTATAAATTAGCGAATGTTTTATGCGGTAAGGAAAATGTTTTATAATGTTTCATAAGGTATGTGATATGTATTACAAATGGCTATGAAGTGGGGCATGAAGCTGCTATGGTGGGGCCAACTGTATCGCAACTTAAACAAAACACTTTGCGGCGCTTAAGAGGTGAACTATAAACTGTGCGAAATGCGACATGCGACGCGCTAGACGCTGCAAATTGCGAAAAGGTGAAAGGTAAGGAAAATGCGGAATACAATGGTTTTCGTGCAGATTTGGGTGATGTATAAAGGTTGGATGGGTCCCACCATATCGAATCGGCAGAAAGATAAGTTTCGGTAAGTATTAGAATGTAAAGGTTAAAACTTGCGAGGAGCGGTGTACGATTTAATCTTCGTTGTCCATCTCTCCGGTTCAATTATGTGCTTTGATCCTGGCCACCTATTTTCCCCCTTACGCCTCTTCCATAACCCTTAAGTTATTTTATTGGTCTGGCTCTTGAACTTCTCTTTGACTGTGGGGCGTCCTTCCGGCCGGTGCTTGAATATCTTGGCCTTCCCCTTAAACCTTTGTGATTATGCCTTGTGATTTCCTTATAGGAACCATCTCTCTATGTTAAGTCTGGTCACAGGCCAACAGGTTTCATGTGAGGAGGAAAATGAAGGGAAATAATGGAAAAATGAATGAAATAGAGGGCTCATTAAGAACAAGGTTTATGAGGATCAGTTGATACCTTTTGTTAGCTTGGATTTTGATCGATTCAGTTTTGGAGCCCTCATTTTCTTCTATCACATTTTATACCTCGAGTTTTCTTTTGAGGGAGGTGACACGGATTTGGAACAAGAGGGAAAGGAAGAATAGGAAAGCGCAAGAGGACATCGGCATAATCGGCTACAATGGGTTTCTCTTACAAGTACCGAGTTTCATGTGTGATTTCCTTGCTAGTTTTGGCATGCATGGCATATGCATGTGGTTTCTTAGTTATGATCTATTATTGGCATGGAGGATTGGTTGAATTTACAGTGGTTTTTCCTAGCCTTTCCATTTCTTGGATAGCCATGGTGTTGTGGGTTTTACTTTTATTTTCTTTTTGGTTCTCATGTACCTTTGGCTGTGGGCTGAGTTACTAGTTCCTGGAAGCCTTGGCTGAACAAACACTCTAGAATCCCTATAACGGCTTAGGTTGAGTTACTATTCCTGGAATCCTTGGTTAGAAAAAATTTCTAGAATCCATTGGTGGGTTGAGTTACTAGTCCCAAATCCCTGGTCGGACAAACACCTGAAATCCTGACAGCAACTGCAGGTTCAGTTACTAGTCCTAGAAGCTGTGGTTGGAACAAACACTCTAGAGCCCTGGAAAACTTGGGTAGAGACCAATATGGTGATGGTTAGTGATGTTCGAGCGTGAGGTGAAATCACTGATTGAGGGTTGAGGTGGTTTTACCTCTGTAATCCCTGGTTTGGTTTTATTTGGATTGTTCCATGAAATCCCACATTCATGCTTGGAATATGGCACAAGGGTGACTGGCTGAAAGAAATATTTGGTTCAGCCTAGTCTATGGTTGGGTGGTACGTGGAAGTACCAAACATGTTTTCATTTTACACAAGTTAATAAGAGCTTATCTCCTCTTGTATTTGATGGGTAAATGTACTTCTTATTATTTTGGTTTATATGGTTGTTATATCCTTGCTATTTATGTTGTTTATATGTTGGTTATGAGTATGTTTTATAGCAGTGATGATGTATGGATCTCATCATGTTTTGATTAATGGATGAATGTATATTGAATATACGACCCAATAGTGGATATTGCAGCTATTTTGATGAGGTATCAATGCTTCTTAACAATTCTCAAATAAGTATGAGACCCTTATGCTCAGATCTATTGTTGAGACCTGTAGAATGCATATTCGTGACATGTTTAACGAAATGCTTGTCATGGCTAGTAGGGGTCTCGTCAAGTCATTAATCAAATGTGTTCATTAGAACCTTTGTTTTAATGTTATTTGTCATTTATGTAAGTCTCGTGGATTTATGGGTAGTGACTTGAGTCCTGGCCATGAAAAAGTGTCACAAAATCCGGGGTTGTTGGCATAGGACTACCTAAAAAATTCCACAGTCGTTGGGATGGCCTTGTTTTGGGAGCGACTAGAGGGTTCCAGTCGCATTGTTTCCTTGTCATGGGAGTAACTGGGGTGTTTTTTCATTAAAAGACAAGTTTATTTAGGAGTTAAGAACTTGGAAAGGTTGGTTGGCTCCTGGAGGTTCTGTAAGATGTGTGGATGGTTAGTTTGGTTGTGTTCCATAATTTCCACTTCCTTAATGTGACCTAGGAGGTTGAATCAAATCATAGTGTCCTCTCGTCACATGTTTACCCCAGTTGAACAATTAGCTTGGGTAAATGTGGGAGGAGGGTGTTACATAGACCGAGGCCCTTTAATAGCCTAATTCATTTGGTATAGCTACCCTCGATAGGCTTATAGGCTCTGGTAGCCTTGTATCATTTCTCCTTACAAAGGAGTGAACCTGGGGAAACTAAACCTAATTTAAACTATGGTTATTGTATGCTAATTTATGGTTAATCTAAACTAAAAGTTAATTAACAATTTAATTATACAAGTGAAACAATAAAATAAAAGAAGTCCAACTTGATATTGTTATGAAGAAAATGGGACAATATGTTTCACCAGCGATTTATTGTGATATACTAATTCTAATATATATATGTTATTTATAAATTAGAATCTAAAAAGTTATAATTGAATAAAAAAATATGTTATTGAAAATATATTAGAGAAACAGAATAAAATGTTATAATACAAGAAATGTAAACAAGTATAATACAAATTAAAAATAACCATAATGTAGCGTAGCTAGTATCTAAAAGAAAAATGAATTTCTTAAGAGAATTATATAACAACATAATGGAATATACTATCTAATATTTAATTTATAAATGTAATTATAAATTAAACTAAAAAAAATGATTCAATAATGTGATATAAATGAAAGCCATAAAGCTACATAAAAACAAACTTTATCTCCTTCAAACTAACATAGATCAGACTCTTTTGGTTAATGCACCCACACATTAAGAATCATAAAACTATATTAGATAATTAATCCTTGACCAAGACAAAATATAAAAGAGACAGGGCTATTGTATCACTTTCTATGTGTCAATATTCCAACCATTCATTCATGAATCAAATCAACAAACAAGTAGTCAGATAATAATGATAACATAAAAAATAATCGTCAGGATATGTATCAGTTTAACTCATAGAAAGATAACATTCCTATGAATCTGAACTTCCAGAATCAAATCATAGATATCAAAATTAGCATAATGTTATGATCAATATTACCCTGAGGACACTAGTCACTCAAGAAGTTATAAGAATTTTTTTATGTGCAAAGAATTAAACTAACACAAACAAAAAGTAGTGCATAAAGATAGCTATCAGTCCACAATCCAAGTCAGTGCACCTCAAGCAATATAACCTTTAACATTTCAGAGATCAAACCATAGAAAGAGTAAAGACATGCAACGATACTCATATGACCATGAAGAAGTAATTCACATGAATATTTACTAATAGAATTAAACCATATCGGTATATGAATTCCAAAATAAATATAAATTCCACAGCTAGAGCTTTGATCATCACTTTTCCAGTTTTTCCATTTCTCCCTAGAGTACCATAGGTATACCCCCTTTCATTACAAAATAGGAGGTCTTATATCAATCTTACAAATAAGTATGTCCATAATAAACTCAAAAATAAAAACTGTATTTTTACAAAATAAGCATAATTGTTTATTTTCCGCCTGTTGGCCATATTAACTAGATGGAAGAAATAAACAAAGTAACTAACAAAATTTCACAGCAACCGAGTTGACTCAGGAGTTCATTTGATAACATTCACAGCAACCGGGTTGACCCATAGGTATTTTCTCCATGAAAGACAAAATCAATAACTCAACTAACATGGACACCTGTGGCAAGGTAAGAAAATAAGATCAATATTTTATATAAGCGAGGGAAAAGGGTAGTTACAGAATCCTTGATTTTGTAACATTGTTGAAATTTCAACAAATGAAATCAAAATATTAATATACCTTATCATTCCCAAAATTTAAGACATATGAATAACAAAATCCTTTCTTTAGCATCATGTTGATCATCAAGACCTGGGGAAACTATGAATTTGACCTTCAAAGAATTCACTACAATGTGAGTGGTAGTAACATGTGACTTGTTAACTGAGCTAGAAGAATTTTGTTCTCGGTGTGTTTCTTTAAGTCGATAGGAGGCCTTGAGTAGCTCGTTTTCCTGCATGAGTTATTCAATTAGGTGGTTCAGTCATGGTATAGTGAAAAAAAATTGTTGATTGAAATAAAGATCACACAAAGCTTCCAAATAATTTTTTCCAGAATCACTACCAACTTTTGGTGTATCATATTTATTATCATAAACACTCAAATTTCATGAATATTTTGGCTTATACATCTTAGACTCAGGTTTTATTTTAGTCTCGATATCAACACATATCTCTTCAGCAACGGAATGCATTCACCTATTCCACCTTAACCTATAAATCTTCCTTCCTCTTATTTTATCCTTAATATAAGACTTGAAATCGTGTTTAAACTAAATCTTTGTTTCTTGACATGCAGGTTTAGGAGACAAAGACTCAAGCTGAGGGTTAATTCTGGGAGGTTTCATTTTGGCCTTTTTTTCTAAATATATGCTTTGTTTCACCTTTACCCACATAATCAATCTTGGTCATACTTTTGGTTATCTGAGCATACACATGTCTGGGATTAGCAACCCTATCATCTTTTGTGACACAAGGATCAACCTTGTGACAAGATTCTTCAAAATCATTATGCATTGAATGATGAATAGGTGACCGGCCAGAGTCATACAGAGGGGAACTAGGCTCAAAAGAATCAGTTGGTTCAAATTTTCCAAGAAGCATGGGTTTATATAAATTATTATAACTTAAGAAAGAATCTCAATTATCTTCAATGTGAACTAACTAATGTTTAATAGGATGCAATTAAGACTGTGTTGAAAGAGACACTGCTCCGGATTTTTGCGTTGCAACTGGTAGGTACGAGATACTTTAGCTAGACTCTTATACAAATAGAAATGTGGATTGATCTTTTGGCCTAAAAACACCAACAATGGCCTTATATGATAAATGAAGACTAAACTGTAATGTCCCTCACAAGTGATATAATGACACAAGAGCAATACCAAGCTATACCATTTTGGTTTTAGGTAAGTGATAGGCATACCTTTAACATGATAAGTGCAGTCCTTATTTGCGAGCAAATTCTTCCAAGAGATATCATGAACTTTGAATTTTTTTTACCATTTCTCCCTCTTAACCAGGAGGTTGGTGGCTTCAGTTATAAAATCAACATACACAGAGAGTTATATATCTCCCGCATGGGCTTTCTTTCATCAAATTAAGAAGAAAATGCTTCGACAGTTCCCTAATTGTACCCTTAGAAGAGCTAGAGAAAATCCCACCAGCTGACATGATGAAATAGCTTTGCATAGTTGTCATTAAATTCAACCATTTCAGTCCCAATAGCTTTGGTTCGAATAAAAAAATCCATGTCTATAATTTGAGGGGTTTACAGTCAGACTGGAAAAAAAAACACAGAGAGTATTCATGCAATAGGATAATAACCTCGAAATCCTAGCTCATAGTGGAAACAGAGGAAAAATGAGAGAAGAGAATGAGACAACGAAGAGTTGACCTGATCAAAGCCCTAGACGTTAATTTAGAATGGAAAATCAAGAGCATGTAAAAGAATTATGATGATCGTAGGTACAAATGATCGTAGATGGTACATTGGTTATAGATGGTGTCGATCGAGATATCCATCCCTGACGAGCAGGACAAATCTCCCACATATCGATAACACAAAGCGTAAAACCATAACTCATAACCTAGAGAGAATCATGCCTAATAATTATAGATTGAGAAACTTTGGCTAACATATCTCCATATGTATTGTTATCACTAAAAAAAAAAAAAAAAAAAAAAAAAAATCCAAACTTGGATAGTTTGCTTTGCTCCTAGTCATGGTTTTAGATAGGTGTGAAGTCATGTTAAGTTTTTAGGGGTTAAGTGATAGAGTTAGAGTCTCATTTTCATTCACATAATAAAGTCTAACAACCTTATTTCATACCTTGACAGTCTCATACCATGTTTAGAGAGTCAAATTTTTAACCATTTAAAAAAAAAATTTGATTAAGCCATGAAACCACGTTTTGGTAGCATAGACAGTGTTAAAAACTGCTTTTGCGCTACGAAAACATTGCTCATTTCGTAGCGCAAAACCCTGAAATTACATTAGGCGCACTACGAAATCGGGGATTCGTAGCATGTCTTGTCAGTTATCAAATCCACAAAAATTCCTTTGATCCTTCTTGATTAGGTGTCAGCCACGAGTCTTTTCTCACACATACAACCATTCATAGCCATCATGACATTCGTTAGAGGTCAGTTGTCTTAGTCATTTTCAAATTTGGAAAGGGCTGGTTTTTGGTTTTATTGTCTCATGCAACAAACATATGATGCATACCCTTTTCTGAATGTTAAGCTCATGGTAAGAAGAAACCAAAGCTTCCCATTCATCAAGCGAGGCAGATTATTACTTTCAAGCAAGGTAGTTTACTATAAAATCAAGCGAGGCTATTGGTTATAGGTTTTCAAGAAGCACACAGGAATTTCAAGGAAAGGATGACAGAGGAAAGAAAGAATCACAAGTCAGGCCACTGTTTAAGGATGGAGCCTAAAAGCATAGAAGCTCTAACCAAAGACAAATCAGTTGAGGAGGCCTTCAAGAAGACAGGATGTTGGAGATTCTGTGAAACATTGCAGGGAGGTCATAATCAAGTGACAAAAGAGTTTGTTCTTCATTTCACGAGTTCAAATACAAAAGTTGGACTCTTAAACTTGAAAATTTCCCCTGAGATCATATCATTAGTGACAGAGATTCCAAGGGGAGAAGAAAGATGGTTCAAAAATTTCAGGTTTGAGATGGAACCTTGTAAAATATTTCTGAAGCCAGGGTTTGAAGAGACAGATTTAACTAAAGCAGTGCCAAGAAGCTACATCAAGAAAACTTATGCCAACCTTCTCTACAACATTCAAAGGTACTTCACCTGTGAGGGAAGATACCATAAAGTGTATTCTTATCATTTCAAACTCTTGTTTCATTTTACTGGCATGATTTCTTTGGATTTACCTTTCTTCTTGTTTCGAAGTTTAGCTAAGATGGCGGATAAAGTGCAAATGAAAGCTCAATACTGTGAAACTTCACTTTTCCATCATGGTCTAGTTAAATTGATAGTTTTACATGAACTTCAGAGGATAAGCAGAGTATGGTCTACATTTTTGTTTTTGTATGGATTTGGGGTGGAAACACAAGGAACAGGTGTTAGCACTAAAACTAAAGAAAAATCGCCCTCAGAAACCAGTGACCCTACATAGACAAGATCAAAAAGATTTGTCAAGTTGAAACCTAGAAAGCAAGTGAAAGAGCCAGAGATTAAAACATTAGCGATAATTCAAGAAACCCCTCAACCTGCACAAAAGAGGCCAACTAAAGTTAAGGAAATATTACAGGAACATTCAACCAACAAATCAACCCAGAAAAGATTGAATAGAAGTCAAATAGCAAAGGAAAAGGGTAAAACAGTGGTATCAGAATAAAATCCAGGTTTAAAGGGTAGTTTGAATGATATTTTACAGGCTATTGATATTGAATAATCTCCTTTAGTTCAGGCAGACTTTATAAGATTGGATGAAGGGAAATATAAGAATATGAAATCTTCCAAAAAGCTGTATTTTGATGATGAAATTTCAGAGTTTGTGTTCAAGCCCAGAAGGCCTTTAACCAGGAAATCAAAAGGTTGCAAGAGCTAGATATAGAGTTAGATAAAGGTTTCAAATGTTTATGAGGAGCCCATAGAACTCCCATCACCAATGCCTGAAGGTGACAAAAACAGAGTTTTCAACACTCAAAGAGAAAAGAGAAGTTATGAAGAAATTAAAGAAAGCAAGAACACATGCTGTTGAGAAGACAAAATTCAACAGAATAAGGGCTTTGTGGGAGGTTGAAAGAGTTTCCAAAACTGAAACAGTCAGCAGTGAAGCTCAATACTTTACTTGTACTGTCCCTGCAATCAAAGAGGCAAGATTTATGAGAATGATAAATGTTAAATTGAGGGCTACCAATAGGATATTGAAGAGGCAGATTGAAGATCATGAAATTCAATTGACAAATTATGAAGGTCAACTACAGTAGATCAGGTAGAACAAGAGCAGTAAGTGACAAATCCTTAATATAGTTTTGTTTTTGGGAAGGACATCACTTTTTGAGGACATTTCAAAGTTGACTTATTTTGATTGTTAAGGTCTATTGACATCAAGTAACTCATTAAAAAGTGTAAATACTCTTAAAATTTGAATATTGTGAAAAAATTGTGTAAAAAGGACATACACAACAGTTTCATAGCGCGCGCTACAAAACTGCTGTAGGTACATTTTTGAACATTTTTATAAAGGTTTTGAGAGGTAAAAACACTTGGTTTCTGAATTTGGTTTCTACTGGTGGTTGGAAAGGGTTCGCAAATGAAATTCCAGGTGTCAAGGCAAAATAAAGTGGATGGTTGAGAGATGTTTACAAAGATACAAATTTTGCGCTATGAAAACAGCTGCTCATTTCATAGCGCAGCCATACCATCTCTCCTTATACTTTTTCAAAGGCTTAGTTTCTGTACATGTGGAAAGGAATGGTTCCATGGAAATGATAACACATGTCTCTTATCTTAAAAATTCAACATTGCCAGCAAAAGGGTTCGAAGATCATCAATGAAGGAAAAAGCTAGATTACAGGAAACATGTTCCCTGTTTTGTAGGGCAAATAAGACATGAACCAGCATGATTGCATAACAAGATTAGAGGCATCATCAAGGTCAAATATATGGAGGAACAGCTGTCAGAGATATTATTTAAGTCCTAGATAAGGTTGTTTAGACATAATAAGGAGTTTTACTCCTATTTGTATTAGGACTTCTAGAAGAGACAGTTAATTGTCAGATGTAATTAAGATTCTTTTTTAAGAGCAGATAGGTGTCAATCTAAGAAATTTGAATTCTCTTCAAGATGGATAAGGGAATCCAAGATTGTAATGATGACTCTATAAGAGACATGAGGTCGAACTGCTAAAGGTTGGCAATTTTCATTAAAAAGCAAACTATGTCACTATAGTAGACTGTGTGTTTTTATCTTAATACAGATATTGGCTTTACTACTCAGGATTCAGAAAGAGTTTTTGATGTTTGATCTTCCTATGGATTTCCTTATCTACCTATTTGCAATGGTATGAACATGTGTTACTTCGAATTCATTGGAAAATGCTCTAACTTCCTGCATATGTTTGTAAACTGTGTTTTATTCACTCTGTTACTGTTTTGCTGATACATCTAAAAACTCTGAAATGCCCTGACTTCCTTGTTAATCTAATTTTGATGTTTTTTGGAAACATACCTTGAATCCATAGTCCAATAGATGTTTTTGATCAGTAATTCAACCTATTATACACTTTTATCTAATTTATTCCTAGAGTTAGCCATCTAATCTTTAATTCAAAATATTAAACTTAGTGAGAGAGCCCTCTCAGGTTGAGGAGGCTAAGCCTCAACCAAAAGTCTGGTTTGAAATAGTTACTCAGAGTCTACTTGATCATCAGCCTATCAGGGTCATATTTTGTGACAACATGTATTAACTAGGATCATAGTCCTTATTCATCCATTGGATCCATAAAATGAAACCTCGTTTAATAATTAAGGTTGCAGCATAGTAATATAACAATAAGGAAATAAACCAATATCAATCAAGTGTGAGTTTAACATAAGGTTTACAATCCCATAGAACATATTTTCAACTATACATGAACCTATACAAACATTGATACCAATGACGAAACACATATACATTATCCATTCGATGTGAGAGATAAAAAATTAGAAATATACATGTAATTTGAATATAAGACAGGTTTGCTATAGAATGTGAATTTTGTTGCAGTGTTGTTCTTTCTAACATTAATATGTAAATGTAGAATGATAGGCCTCAAGTAAATTATTTTAAATAACATCAAAACCAAGGTGTTGTCTTTTTCGTGAATACCCAATGAAAGATGAAACAATCAACACTAAAGAAAACAAAAATGTACATTCTTGCGAAGCAATCAAGTTCTTGTCATATAATCTCAAAAAAGGAAATAAAAATTGTACATTCAAAACCATTATTTTCAAACCTAATCAAATCAAAAATAAAAAGGTAAACCCAAAAAGGCAAGGATAAAGAGGGGCCCATATAATTTTTTAACAAAATGAGAGGGAAGGTGGTTGGCCTACCAACAATTGGCGACTTGTTGGGTCGAACCAGATTTCTCTACCTGAAAAAAATAATGAAAGGAGAAAAAAATTAGGTTCACTTATAACCATGTATCACATACTAAAGATTAATCTCTTTCAATTCAATTTGCAAAGAAATAGGAATTTTCATTAGTACCTTTATTAAAAGAGTTAGCCTCATTTACAAAAATCAAAATGAAACTCACTAAAATATTCAAA